>PVIY010026307.1:0-35573 GCA_004026745.1 Myrmecophaga tridactyla
ACACTTATTCACTGTTGGTGGGAATGTCAAATGGTGCAACCGCTGTGGAAGGCAGTTTGGCGGTTCCTCAAAAAGCTGAATATAGAATTGCCATATGACCCAGCAATACCATTGCTAGGTATCTACTCAGAGGACTTAAGGGCAAAGACACAAACGGACATTTGCACACCAATGTTTATAGCAGCATTATTTACAATTGTAAGGAGATGGAAACAGCCAAAATGTCCATCAACGGACGAGTGGCTAAGCAAACTGTGGTATACACATACGATGGAATATTATGCAGCTTTAAGACAGAATAAACTTATGAAGTATGTAACAACATGGATGGACCTTGAGAACATTATGCTGAGTGAGACTAGCCAGAGACTAGAGGACAAATACTGTATGCTCTCACTGATGTGAACTGACATTAGTGAATAAACTTGGAATATGTCGTTGGTAACAGGGATCATCAGGAGATAGAGATAGGGTAGGATATTGGGTAATTGGAGCTGGGGGGATACAGACTGTGCAGCAGGACTGGATGCAGAAACTCGGAAATGGACAGCACAATACTGTAATACAATTATGTTGAAACACTGAATGAAGCTCCATGTGGGAGTGATGGAGGGAGGAGGGCTGGGGACATAGATGAAGTCAGAAAGAAGGATAGATGTTAAAGATCGAGATGGTATAGTCTGGAATGCCTAGAGTGTATAATAATAGTGAAATGTACAATGTACAAATTTTAAAGGTGTTTTTGCATGGGGAGGGATGTCATTATTGCAGGGTGCTGAAAATAGATGATAATTAATACTTTAAAATATCACCTTGTGTGTGAGACTAAAGCAAAAAATATTTATTTGTTACAAAATTTATATTTTGACTGGAGCATTTCCTAGTATAACTCATGTAGATAGTTTGATTGAATGTCATAAGTACTTGGAATCTCAGGTAGCACATGGGATTTTGTTGGTTTGTCCAGAGTGATGACCCGGTGAATCCCAGAGTGATTTGATCAGTGACTGGAGGGGTATTTGCAGGCTCCCTTCAGGGGGTGGTGAGAGCGGGGAGAAATTCAGCTTCCCCAAGTTGAGTTCTTGATGTTCTCACGGGCAGTGTGGACAGCCGGGGCTGTGGGCTGGGCCCCCAGTCTTGGGGTTTGTTCGTGTGAAGCTTGACCCCATGGGGGATGGGTCAAGTCTACTTGAAATTTAGGCCTGGGAGTCATCCCCAGGAGGGCCTCTTTTGTTGCTCGCATGTGGCCTCTCTCTCCAGCCAACATGACGAGCAGTCTCACCACCCTCCCCATCTCGTGTGGGGCATGGCTCCCAGGGGTGTGGACCTTCCTGGCAGCTTGGGACGGGGATCCTGGAATGAGCTGAGACTCAGCATCAAGGGACTGAGAAAAACCCTAGAATGAGCTGAGAATTAAAATCAAGAGATTGAGGGAACCTTCTCGACTAGGAGGGGAGGAGTGGGGTGAGACTAAGTGTCGGTGGCTGGGAGATTCCGGGCGGAGCCGAAGGGTTGTCCTGGAGGTTATTCTTATGCATTGAGTAGATGTCACCTTGTTGTTCAGGATGTGGCGGAGAGGCTGGAGGGAGCTGCCTGAGGGTGTGGAGCTGTGTTCCAGTGGCCATGTTTCTTGATGATGGTTGAACGGTGATACAGCTTTCACGGTGGGACTCTGTGAGTGTGGAAGCCTTGTGTCTGATGCTCCTTTTGGCTACTATGTCGGCAGAGGAGTACAACATGTGGAGTGGAGATGGATAATAGGGGGAACAAATGTTAAATAAATTCAGTTTGAAATGCTAGTGGTAGATGAAAGCGAGAGGTAAGGGGTATGGTATGTATAATCTTTTTTTTCCTCTATTATCGTTTTATTTCTTTTTCTGTTATCTTTTTATTTCTTTTTCTAAATCGATGCAAATGTTCTAAGAAATGATGAATATGCAACTATGTGATATATTAAGAATTACTGATTGTATATGTGGAATGGAATGATATCTTAATTTTTTTTTTGTTAATTTTTTTTAATTAATAGAAAAAGTTTTAAAAAAAGAAGTCTGCATGAGGTGGGGGATCATAATCCTCCTCCACCCTGACCCCCAACTTACCAAGGACTCTTCCCTTGCCCAGATGGTCCAAGACCCAGCTGTCCATAGCTGTGCAGGTGCAGCTGCCAGCTCTGTCTGCACAATTACCAAACACATCCTCCAGCTTCCAGATACCCAGGAACCCGAAAGCAAAACCCAGAGTCCTGACCTCTGGGCAGTTCATGCTTAAACACACCAGTGGACTCCATCTGCCTGCTGGTGCCACCAGCTCAGTTCCACCTGCTGACCCACTTAGAGGGGCAAAACTTCACCTGCCATTCCGGGCCCCACCTAGTTCAGTCACATTCCCCATGATCCTCGCCTCCCCAGGGCTCTGGGTGTCTTTGAGAAGGAGCAGCCATCCAGCAGCCAGGACCAGCCTGGCAACTTTCCATGCCCACTCCCACCCCACCACTCTGGGCTTGTCCCCAGCCCCTCCCTCTTGTGCCCTCAGACACCCCTCCCTGGTGCACCTGTCTTATTAACCTGGGGCTCACCAGATGCTTGCTGCACATTTGTCAGATTGCTGGTGTGGAATGCTTTGGCCCAAAGGCTTCTACACAGTCCTCCGACAAGGAACACCTGCTTCTACCACCTGGAAAAATCATGCTCATCCTTCAAAGCCAAATCAGCATTGCCTCCTCTGGGGAGGCCTCCGGCATCCTCCTTGGCAGAGTCAACCGCCTCTGCTCTGCTTCCCTGGAGACTGTGGGGAGGGGCTTTACATCCAGCTCCATGGCCTGTGTTTCCATGTCTTGGCACCCTCTCACCCTCTGGTCCCAGTGGCAGGGACCACGCCAGGTCCCTCTGGCCCCTGGCCACCCACCCAAGGCCCACTCTTGTCCATGCCATGTGGATAGACCCAGAAGTATAACGGAATGTGGTGAGGAAAGCTGCTGCGTTCTGCCCCAACTGATTTCTGCTTGAAGATGGGTCTTTTTCTCTCCAAACAGTGGAGGTTTACAGGGAGACCTGTATCACAGCAACTCAGAAAAGTCTAAAAACAGAAACCAAGTCCTGTTTCCTGCTTGGTTCCTGCAAGTGGCAGCCACCACGGATGGAGGACAGAGTGTGGGTTAGGTGCTCTGCTGGCGTCCCACAGGCTCTTCCCGATTTAATTCTCACATTGTCCAGGGCGCTACCCGCATTTTACAAAGAAGCAGAGGAAAAGGGCCCCCACTTGGAGTCATGGAGCTGGGATCACTGTCCCACTTTTCTGCTTTGCCCTGGGCCGAAGGGGTTGGAGGCCAGAACCCAGCCACACCTTCCATCAGGGCCTGTTCCCCTGGGTAAATGTCCATGGGGACATCACACCACGACCGAGGGAGGGACATATGGCAAGGCACATGAATACACAAGAGCAACACTGCAGCTGGCAATGTGTTTACTTCTCT
Source organism: Myrmecophaga tridactyla (assembly GCA_004026745.1). NCBI lineage: Eukaryota > Metazoa > Chordata > Mammalia > Pilosa > Myrmecophagidae > Myrmecophaga > Myrmecophaga tridactyla. Next base: position 3,476 of record PVIY010026307.1, read on the forward strand.
GTTTGATTTGAGCTCTACCCTGAAAAGTAGACCGGGGTTATGCTGTAATTTTGCAGCTGAGGAAACTGAGGCAAGGGAGAGGCAGTGGCTTTCATCTAGCAGCCCGGGGAGGAGCCAAGACTCGGACTGACCTTCACATTTGACACTTGTGGCCACCCTTCTTGTCTAAGGTTCTTTTTGTTCCTTTTTCTGTAACCTCATTTCCTCCTGGTTCTTCCCCCTTTTATTAGCACAATGTTAGCTTGACAACCAGACAAAAACACTGCCTGCCAGGTAGGAAGACTGTGATAAGAATTCAGAGTGGGCTCAGAACATAAATAGACTAGCTGAATACGATCTCATGGTTGGGGGCTGCAAACTCACGCGGATTCAGTGTCTCTTGTATCCAGGGATATGAGCTGGGACCGCCCCATTTGGAGTCCCTAAAGATCTAGTGACTGTAAAATAGGGCTCAGCTTGATCCCCAAAGGCACAAGATAAGTCACCCAGCATGTCCACAGCTCCACAAATGGAGTCTTGGCCAAAATCCCTGATTACAAACAACCTCAGCCTGCTGAGAATGTAACCCCAACCCAAAGAGTGGGGAGCCCAGAACTGCTTAGAAGGGCACCCAGCGGCTGCAGCATCACCCGGTGGAGGCTGGAAGTCACAGGTAGAGGGGCCACACTCTCCCTGTCAAGCCTCCCTACCCGGTCTCTTGTCAGCCCATGGAGAGATGTGCTTGGGTCACATGTGGCTGCACACTATGACTTGTGTGCTCCCCAGCGGGGACCCCACCTGTCTGCTGCTCTCCCTTTTCATAAGGACTATGGGAGAAGGCGGGGTGCTTTAACCTGGGGGCATGTGACAATGGGGCTCTTGAGGTCATGGGAGTGGCCAGCAGAGAAAAGTATCTCATGACTATCTCATGACCGCAGCACAGTCTGATGGCCCCTGGGAAGCTCATGGGACACTGGGCCCCTGCTCTGGAGAAAGGAGCCATGGACTCCAGCCACTCGTTACTAGGCAACCAGCATCATCCAATGGACAGTCCTGTTTGTCTTTTCTCCGATGGCAAAATCACGCTTTTAACAGAGAAACATCTGTCAACTCCAGGGAGGTTTAATATAAATGATACATAAAATCAAACTCACAATATTAGTATTTGTGTGTTAAAGACAAGACAAATATGCATTTGACTTCAGTATTGACACATTTGCAGAATTAATCGCTTTTGGATTCCAATTTAAAATGGGTGAGGATTCTACTCAATAATTTTAGGTTGAAAGGCGCTCTGCTAAGAACTGAGGATACAGCAAATAAAGAATCGGAGATGCTTTAGCCCAGAGAGAGGAAGGAACCTTCCATTTGGCAGATCTCAAAACAGGAGGGGTAAGGAGAGGCGTGGGGGTGGGGAGGGGGCCGTGAGAGCCATACCTCCAGACCTTGGGAGCACTCACAGGGGTGCTGCCACACCCCTGTTCCCTGGCAGGGGGGAGACCAAGGAGACTTGTCTGATGCCTCCCTCATGCCAAAGTATGATCTTAAAAATAATTGCACCTGAGTCCTTTACAATTTGCAAAGTATTTTCACACACATGATTGGATTGCTTCCACAACGGCTGTCTGATTAAAACATTAATTATCCCTGTTCCACAGAAAACGAAAGTTTAGATGGGGTGAAATGGCTAAGACAAGTGGCACAGCGAGGCTTATAGCCAGGTCTCATTGATCCTTTATTTTGTTTTCTAATGCTTCCTGATGCTTCCTCAGAGGAAGGGAAATCCTTAATTGGGTTCTAAACACGTAATATTCTTCCCCCAATTCTCCCTGTCAGCTCCAGATGTCATAAAGCTTCAAATACCATGAGAATTGTTTGCCTCAATCCCCATGGTCTACAAGGAGAGGCATGCAGCCGAGTCGCCAAGAGTCACTGGGAGCTGGTCTCTGCCTGCAGCAGACTCTAGAAGGCCACAGGCTTCCCTAACAGCTCACTTCGGGGGGTGGGAAAAGCTGCTCTGGAATGTTTTCCTCCTAGAGGGTTGTGACTCCAAATTCCCGCTAACCCAGTCTCTCGCTCTTCTACAAGCAGGAGAGAACCTTTGGCCTTCAACCAGCCTTGCTGGAATGCACCTCTCCTAGTTTTGGGCTGTGTGACTCAGTTTTCTTGCTTGTAGAATAAGACTAATAATAGTACTTGCCAAGAGTATGGCTGGGAGGATGAACGGAGATAAGGGAAGAAAAAGGTATCCAATAAATAGAGTAGATGTCCAATAAATGAGAATCCATATTTTCTGAACACCCATGAGGCACATATCGACACCCAGCAAGCGTTGTGTTATCTCCTTTCCTCTTCTCAATACACCCTCCAGTGTGCCTGCTGCTGCTTACTCCACTGTACAAAGAATTCAATCACTTTCCCCAGTCAGAAGGCACACCATTCAGCAGCTCTTGAATCACAGATTAGTTTTTAAAATAACTATGTACAAAATAGTACGGTTGCAAAAATAGAATAGACAGGTCCTGTACACCCTCCACCCAGCATCCCCCAGTGCTGGCATCTGAATTATAGCCCATTATCAAAACCAAGATATTGCTGTTGGTCCAATACAATCAATACAACCACGGATCTCACTTGAACCTCACCAGTCTTCGTGTTCACTCATTCTCTCATCTTTGCAGTAGGTCTATAGTATTTGATCACACATACGGACTCACCAGCACCGCAATCAAGGTACAGACTGTTCCTTTATAGTCGCACACTCCCCACCATTCCTAAACCCTGGCAAACAGTGCTCTGTTCTCCATCTCTATAATTTCGTCATTTTGAGTTGAATGATATTCCTCTGGCTTCTTTCCCTTAGGATAATGTTTTCAAGGTCCATCCACTTTGCAGCATGCGTCAGCACTTCATTCCTTTTCATGGCTGAGTACTGTTCCATGGTGTATATGCTTGTGCCACAATTCGTTTCTCCACTCATCCGCTGGTGGACATTGGAGCTGTTTCCACCTTTTGGCTACTGTGAATAGTGCTGCCATGAACATGCGTCTGCATGAGTCCTTCCAGTGATGTTTGGTATATAACCAGGGGTGGAATTGTCAGGTCATAGAGTAATTCCATGTTAATTTTGAGGAATGGTAGGTCACTTTTCTCATCCAGCTCTGCCTTCATCCTCCCACACCTGAAGAGGTGGGGCAAGGACCACATTATAGGTGACACTGAATCACACCCACAGGTGCAGCAGGCACCATGCTGTCATCTGACCACGTGCCACTTAACCCCCACCCACCTTATGTGGCAGTGACCATTGTCCCCACTACAGACAGCTGATATCAAGGCAGAAGGGAAGTTCAGCAACCTGCCCAAGGCCAGCCAGGAGGATGCAGAGCTACCTGCACCTTCCCCTTCAACACAAACAGTACTGAGGAAAAGGCCCAGAGAGGCAACATCTGGTGCCCAAGGACACAACAACTTGGTGGAGCTGGAACCCAAGCCAGAAGCATCCGAAGCAACAATGAACTGTATTACTTTTATGGACTGAAAACCCAAATGCGACTGAAAGGAGGGGAAGGTAGGCAAAGGTCTCCAGTGCCCCTCACCCACCTCTCACGTTGACCCTTGCTGCTCCCTGTTTAGAGGCAGGGCAGGGGCACTGCTAAGAGGCCTGGGGAGCGCTCTGGGGCGCGTCTCCTGCCTAGAGGAGCACATCTTTTCTAGGCACCTGTGCCTGCCAAAGCCAGTGGCCCAGGGAGGCTGGTAAGCAGACCTGCTGCTTGAGTCCCCAACTTGTGACCAAGTGAATATCATGTCCCCGCTCAAAGGAAGGCTTTTTTCTCCATTCCCTCCCCCTTACAATGTTCTTCATCGCTCCTGTACACCCAGCACCTAGCAAGGGGCCCGGACGCGCCCTGAAGATGCAAAGAGGAGGTTCTTGCAGCAGCAGGGAAGCACAGCCGCCTCTAGGCCTACTGCCTCCGCAGAGAGATGACACCACGCGGCTCATAGCACATGGTACTCTTTATTGTGACGCTCAGTGGAAACATCTGCAAACCAGCTTACTGTAGTGGTGACAGCTGCAACACATGCTAAGGCACTTTTTATTATATAAAAAAGGGTGTGAGAGTTCCATTCACTCCTTTGTGACAGCAACTGAGACCTGAATTCAGAGCTTTTTATGCATATGTAGCTTTTATATATCTTCATGATTTGTTTCCTTTAAAAAAAAAGAATGCCTTTTTTGCCATAGATAAGTCTAAATGCAGCATATACAAAACAGTTAAGAATACAGGTAAATTCAGCAACCAGTGGAGACCAGTGTAGGACAAGGTACTCTCTTCTAAACATGGTTCCAAAGGAAAGGCAGTGGTAAAGACGGAATTTTATCATTTATTGTGAGAGGGGAGAGAAAGAAAACCATTTTCTTTTTTCCTTTCAAAATATATCTGTGCAGATGACGGGTTTTTAGACCATGCTGAGTCAACGGTGCAGATAAACTACCCCTGGGCCCCAGTCCTAGGGTAGGTACAGCGTCATGTGGGAGGGCTGCTGGCCCTCTCTAATGGTCTGGCTGGCAGACTTGGGACAAGTCCCTGAACCATTAAATATATTTGGTCCCCGAGAGTGTTGGGAGGAGCCACGGGAAGGCTGCTGGCTGCTCCAGCTTCACCCCAGCAGCCCCACTGTGGCAGGGGGCAGGCTGCCCTCAGCAAAGAGGGGAGAAGGGGTCATCATTGCACTTGAGACATTTTAGCATCAGGAAGAAGACAGAGGGCTGGTCTGGAGGGGGTGGGGAGATGCTTACCTCCACTTCCTTCCCCTGCCATAGCATTCTGCACCCTGCACAGAAGCAGAGAGCCTGCTCCCACTGACCCTCCCGGAGCCTCTGGAGTGGAAAGCCGTTGGGGCAGCAGGTATGTGAGGTCACCGCATATGATTGCCAACAGCAAAGAAGCAGGGAAAGGGGAGAGAGGGTGGCAGAGGGGGAGGTGATGTCTCTCATAGGGTATCCAACTATCAAAACTCCTTTAGTCTGAAGAAAAATAGATTTATAAAAAACATCTTGCCCATCCTTAGGGGCCTGCCCTGCTTGCCTCATCATCTTTTGCTTTTTGGCAAGAGCGGGCCAAAGATTCTGCTGGGCACTCTTCTCCTGGGCCTTAGCCTTAGCCTTAGCCCAGGACCCTGACTCTTTGGTATCAAATTCTGGGAGGTGGTGGTGGTGGGGAACAGAGGAAACCAAAGGCCCACAACTAGGTGTGGTGTGTAGGGGGCGTGTGCAGGCCTCAGGTCCCTGGCCTGGTGGGAGCTGGGGGAGGGTCACGGTCACAGCCATCCTAGGAAGGAGGGCAGAGGTGCTGTGGCTTAGGACGGGGAGGCAGGGTAGTCGCCCATCCATCGCAGGCAGCAGGAGGTCGACCCTTACTCGGCAGCTTTGGCCTCAGCCCCATCCGCTTTGCCGTCCACCTCTTCGTCTGAGCAGTCACCAGCACCTTTCCGGGCCATTCGGCGGGGCACCACGAACGGCAGGTCCCCACGCCTGCAGGGGAAGATGCACAGGGTCAGCGGGCCGGCCGCAGGGAGGCCACCGTGAAGCCTACACATTGCAAAGCAACTTATAGACGGACACTAGAGGCCAAAGTTCTGAAAGGGAGAAAGCAATGCTGTGACTCCGCAGTCACAACACACTAGCACAGAAAGAGTCAGGGAATCAGGACTGATAATGAGTTGCTCTCTGTAGAAGGTCATCCTTTGCTCAAACTTATAAAACAGCTGGAATCAAGGTAAAATGCACTGTGTGTATAGGATATAAAGGAGGCACCTTCTTCCAACCACAAGCAAGAAAATGAATATTAAATTCTGACCAGAATGTCTGTCTTGCTGCTTTTAAGCTTTCAAAAAAAAAGATCCCTGGGCAAATGAAGTGGGAACGAGAATCTCAGGAAAAACGAACCTCTGCCTTACCACTGAATCCTTCCTAAAACGTTAACATGCCCTCCCCTTAACAAAGCAAAGAAGCTTATTTCACTGTGCCAGGCAGTGCAGGATTACACTGGTATTCATTCAACAACGACGTATGAGACACCTACTATGTGCCAGGGGCTTGGCCAAGTTGCCTCAAGAACTTCTAATTCAAAAACTCAGTAGGGAAAAATGTTCTCACTGGGGTTAAGCTGCGACATGAACAGGCTGTTGATACAGACTGGGAGTGAGTTACCAAGAGTTTACTGCTTGTTCAGAGGCTGGCGAAAGCCTGGGAGGCGAGAAGCCGCAATGAAAGGGGCACCAAGTTTACAGGAGCTTCGTTTCCTGAAACGTGTTTTCCCTAACTAACTTCTTAAAGGAGAAACAATAAAGCAAAACGGCGGGTTGGAGTAGATGGGCACGGGTAGGGTGGGCAGGAGACCACAGGGCTCACCTGAGCTTGTTCTTGAGAGAGCTGACCTCGCGGTTCATGGCGTCCGCGGTCTCCGTGGCGTCTTCCAGCTCCCGCTGCAGTTTCCGGCGGGAGGCGTTGGCCCGCTGGGCCTCCTCCTCAGCCTCCTCCAGCTGTCGCTTGAGCTGCTTCAGGCGGGTGGACACCTTGTCAGCCTGTGGAGAGGGAAGGCCAGCGGCTCTCGTTAGAGGCTGTGCAGCCCTCCAGGGGCGCGCAGGAGGGTGGGTCTTGCTGCTCTGCCCGTGCACGCACCTGGTCCTTGAACTGCTCGGCGTTCCTCCGCTCGTCATCCACCTGCAGCGACATGTCCTTCAGCTTCTTCTCGGCCCGGCGCACCTGTTTGCAGGCCGCCTGGCGCTCCCTACGAGGCACAGGCCCAGGCTCGGTGGCGGTCCCAGCACACGCTGGGGCCGCCACTGACCAGGGCCTCATTGGCACTGACCCCTTGCAGAGGACTGGGGCCAAGGGGGGATCAGAGGCACTGTGACTCCTCCCAATCTACAGATAAGGAAACTGGGCACAGGGAAGGGGAGTGGCACATCTCGAAGAGAATACAGAAAGGAAAAGGGAAAGTTGAGATTTAGGGCCCGGTGTGACCTCACTTTCTCCAAACAAGTCTCAGTCTCCCTGAGCACATAAGATCAGTTGCCCAAGCAGGGTAAGAACCCCATCTCTCCTGAAACAGCCCTCAGAGTCAGCCACCAAAGCCCGTGCTTTCAAACAGGGGCTCCTCGAACCCAATGGGACCTCACCAAGAAAGAGCAGGGCCTGTCAGGATGGAGGAAAGCAGCTTCTGGAACTTGGGGGGCAGAAAGCTGGTTCCCGGCCCAACTCGGGTACAGGAGCCCAGAAGGGTCTGGGGTTATCCCAGGTGAGAGACAGACAGAAAGGCCACCTCAGGACACCTGCCATCTCTGGAGGGGGGCAGCAGCACGGGAGTCACCTACTTGGTCTCGTTGTCAAGCTGCTCCTCCAGTTGGGCGATCTTGGCCTCGAGGGCTGTGATGGAGGCCTTGTACTTGGACTTGACTGTACCCTCCATCTCCTGCAGCTTCACTTTGAGCTCCTTGTTCTGGCGCTCCAGCTGCTGCCGCGCATTCTCATTCTTCTGGGCGTGGCTGCGCTCCAGGTTCAGGTCAGTGTTGATCTGGTCGATCTAGAGGAGGAAGAGACACGTGGCCTCGAGGAAGGCTGGGACCCTGGCTGGGGGGCCAGGGGTGGCCAGATCCCACCGAGATTCTGGGCACCCAGCTCTCTGCTATCCTGTTAATGAGGCACAAAAGCTTCTGATAGAAACTGTGGGGAGATCTTTAGAGGTACCAGGATGTTTCCCCTACACGATAAGGGAACAGCTGGCACCTAAGCCTGTGCTCCTACCAGCTGCTGCCTGTGAGGCCTGCTTCACTGTGGGGTGCTCAGGACCCTCAGGCTCTGGTGCAGGCCTGGGCACCCCATGGCACCTGGCGGAAGGACCCCCAGCCCCACCCACCTGCAGGTTGGCCTTCTTCAGCCGGTCGTTCACCAGCTCCGTGTTGCCCTGCTCCTCCTCCAGCTCCTCCTCCAGCTGGGCGATGCGGGCCTCCAGGCGCCGCTTCTCCTCCAATGCCAGGGCTCTGGGTGGGGGCGGGGCACAGTGAGGGGCCTATCCCAGAGGCGTGGGTCTCCAGCCAAGTCATCCCTGAGCGCCCTACCCACCACCTCCGCATTTGGGGCTCACCCTTTGCCGCTGCTGTTGGCGATCTCATCGGCCAGCTCATCCCGCTCCTGCTGCGCCTGGCGCTTGGCACGCTCGGCAGATGCCAGTTCCTGCCGAGGGACCAGAATACCAGTGACCAGGCAACCCACAGCCCAAAGAGTCCACCTCTGCCATTCCTGATACTCCGTGCACACTCTCCTCAGTGCCATCACCTCTGGGTCCCTGGTCATCTCCTCCAAACCCCCTTCCCAGACTTGTCTCCTCCAGGGAACTCCCAGGGACCCTCTGAACTCACAGCTCAGGCACAGATTTACAAAGTCCCTAGAGCTTGGCGCCAGGAGCCAAGTCAGGTGCCAAGGATATAGAAATAACCGAGAAACCCACCCGGCCTAATGGCATACCACACTGACAGATACCCCATGTGCCAATCCCACTGCATTTCAGGGAGACCAGAGGTTGGGAGGAACAGGGGCGTGAGTCGGGGCACAGTGTGAGGACCATGGCACTGTGATGAAGCTGCCACAACAGAGAGTCATGTGCGCCTGGGTAGGGGCCGATGGGAACGCATGTGGACTTCTGGTCTGCCTGGGAGCCCCCAGCATCACACAATAGAAAGGCAGTTAGAGCCCTGGGGACAACCAGCACGTGCATGGAGAGGGCGGCCCTGAGGTGCTCACCTGCTCGTTCAGCGTGGAGACCACAGCGGAGGGGACGCTATTCCAGGCAGTGGTCTCAGAGCAGGAGGTGAGAGTACCACAAAGCCTCATGTCATGAAGGGATCGGTCCCCAGACATGGCAATTTAATCTGTACACATTTTAATCACACCAGGGAACCTTACTACTTAATGATGCCCTGGAGAAAATTTTCATGTAAAGCAGGAAACCCCATCCAGCTCACTTCTGGAACCTGCCTAGCTCGTCTGAGGCCCACCTCCTGCAGCTGGATCATCTCGGCCTCCATGCTCTTCAGCTTCTTCTCATTTTCCTTGGCCTGTGCCAGAATCTCCTCCCGAGAGGCACGCGTGTCGTCCAGCTCCCGCATGTAATCCTTCATCTGGGCCTGGGGGCCAAGGAGAGAGGCTTGGCACCCCCACCCGCATCCGTCTGCTCTGCTGCTGCCAACCTGTCCCAGGGGCAGCCCCCCCTTTCACAGGACACTCGCCAGCAACCAGGTACCACTCGTTTTTAGCCTGAAGCCACAACACTCAACCAATTTAAGTATAAAATAGCAAAATAATAACTAAAAACATTTTTAAACCATGCTACTTTTACACGCTAATGGGCAAAATCTCATTAGAATTTGTAAAGAATATTTCTGGCAGCTTTACTGAGTGTGGACATGTTAACACCAGCTGCTGACCTGAGCACAGACTCGGGGTGCCATTCCTAATGCACCCCAGTTCTCTGAGACAGCACCCACCAGGTAATTTCCAACTACCAAAAAAAGAGAAAAGTTCTTTGTCAAGCTCGTGCTATCTGCCTGACCTGACTCTAAAGAGCTCAGTCATATGCTTCTTTTACCTTTTGCTGATAAACTCTGAACTGGGATTGCCCAAGCCAAAGGGTGTGATTCTGGCTGCATGTGGAATGACTGTGCAGGCTGAAAAGTGCCCCTAGCCATCAGTGTCTCCTTCTCTAGAATCTTGCGAACATGAATTCATGCTGCTGGTTTGGTGGTCCAGCATGGCTTCCTAGAGCTGTCTTCAATTTGTTACTTCCCAAGTGGGTGTCCCTCACTCTGTGCCGCTTCTGTGATGAATGACCAAGTCAGAGCCTCTGCTCATTTGTCTGGGAAGGCTGGACTGGGTCTACTAGACTGGATCAGTACCTATCTTTTCTGGCAACCTGCCAGTAAGTGGCTCTCTTCCCCAGCTCTACTACACTTCAAGGTTTTAATGTACACAAAGCCATCAGTCTTACTGCAAGTTTCAGGCTAATTTGCTTCTGCTCAACTTCTGGGCTTCTGAGGCCTATAGTGTGGGGATAAGGGCTCCACAGACTTTCCCAGAGAGGAAGGGTGGGCAAACCTCTGCCTTCACTGGCCAGCCTGCTGGTTTCTGAGGCTGAGCCCAAATGCTGCCAGGACCAGCTTGGTCAGGCCTGGCCTCACCTGTAGCTTCCGCAGCTGCTTGATGGCTTCATCCCGGGCCTTGTTGGCTGAGTCAATATGGGCCTCCAGGTCCTTCAGGTCCATCTCCAGCTTCTTCCGTGCGGCCACTGCCATCGAACGCTGCTTCTTCTCATCCTCTAGCTCTGCCTCCATCTCTCGCACCTGGGGGGAAACGCTGACAGCTCAGGAGGCTGCTGCCCACAGTCCCTGCTCCAACTGCAGGGCCCAAATGGGCTCGGGCCAGTCCTGGTGGGACCCAAGGGGCCTCGAGAGCCAATGAGGATTATTAATCACAAAAGCCCTAAAAGGACAAGTTACTGACCCCCAGAGTACAGGAATGGAAGTAATGACACAGGAATATATGGGGAATGCTAATGTAATCCAGGTAGAGGAAGGAGAGAAAGGCCTACCAGAGTCAGTGGTGGAGGGGCTGGGAGTACAAACCTGTCTGACCAACTGCTTCTTCTTTTCCTCGCTCTGCTCGTCACGACCCTGCAGGTCCCGCTCAAACTGGGCCTTCATGGCCTGCAGGTTCACCTCCAGTCGCAGCTTGGCATCCTCGGTGGCCTGCAGCTCATCCTCCAACTCCTCCAGCTGGGTCTTCATTTCCTCCACCTGCTGCTCCAGGGCTCGCTTGGACTTCTCCAGCTCATGGACCTGCCAGGAGGGAGAGAGCTAGCTCAGACCAGGGGGATGGGCAGGTCCTTGAGGACCCTGGACCTGGGAGCTGCTCACTCCCTAAACCTCTCTGGTGCCCTCAGCTGGCTCCCTCTGGAGACCCCTTGCAGTGCAGGCACTCACACTCTTGCCAACGTCATCCTTAGAGCTCATGAGGTCCTCCATCTCTGTGCGGAACTGTTTGTTGAGCCGCTCCAGCTCTGCCTTTTGTTCCACAGCCTCCTCCAGAGCCCGGGCCAGTGACAGTGCTTTGGTCTCTTTCTCTCGGGCCTCTGCCTCAGCCCGATCTCGCTCTTCGGCATATTTGGCTGAGATGGTCTTTTCCTCTGCCAGGAGCTGGTGGAAAGATGGGAGGCAGTGCGGCTTATGGCAATGGGTTCTTAGAAAGAGCTCAGAGCTACTGACCATAGCCAGAACTAAGACATCGAGATAAAAACATCCCAGGTGCAAGGACTGTGAGGAGGGGGGACCCAAGAAGAGTAAATTCCAAGGCTGCTGCCTGGAAAACCTGGCAGAAGGTACCAGCTCCAAGGGTGACATGCTGTCTGTCCACCTTGTTCTAGGGACTAGTCAGGGGCAGGGACTGCCTCTACCGCCACTTTTTAAGTCTAATTAAGTTTCTTTCCTTTTTTAAGCATGGGCAGGCACTAGGAATCGAACCCAGGTCTCCCACATGGCAGGCAAGAACCCTGCCTGCTGAGCCACCATAGACCGGCCAAGTCTAATTAATTTTTACCACTTATTAATGATAATCCTGTATCTCATGTCATGCCCCTTTCATGAGAACCTACAGGAAATATTTCCCTCACTCTTGGAATCTGAAAAAGCTTTGGTTCTCCTGAATGACTGCTTAGTGTTCATCTTGGATGCTTAGAAATCCAGATCCAGTTTGTGGCCCTCCTCGAATATGAACACATATTCCTCTGGTGTTCATTATTTGCATGGACCCACCCATAGCTGTATCTTGCTTTTCTACCTGCCCATCTCCTATGGCCCAAGTAACTAGTTTATCCCATGAGTTGGCAAACTTTTTCTTAGATTGTAAATGCTGAGGCTTTGTGGGCCACATGGTCTCTGTACCAACTATTCCGCTCTGCCATTGTAGCCTGGAAGCAGGCAGGCAACAATCAAGCAAATGAGCAAGAGGGAGGCTGTGCTGCAGTATTAACCTGCTCTATTGAAACACGGAGGGCTGGGTCTGGCTGTAGCTGTAGATTCCTGGTTTGCTCTAGTTTTCAATTCTGCCACCATTGTCTACATCTCTATAGATTGCCTCAGATCTTTTGGAGTGAGAAACAAGTATAAACACACCAACACAAATTTTAAATATGAGTGAAACAGATCCATTAGAGAAAAATCAGAAAATATAAAAAACTAGAAAGGGGAAAAGTCATTTCACTCCTAAACCAATCATATGAGACACTCTCTTCTGGTCAGTTTCTTTCTGGGCCCCTCAACATGCTGGACAACATGCTGGACCAGGAGAGCCTGGTCTTTCTGTGGCTTGCTCCCTGAGCTGGGTCCGAAGGAGCCATCACCAGGCTTTGCTTACTTTACAGCAGCCTCTGCCCTGGGCTGCGGTGGTTGGAGAATAAAGGAAATGAAAGCAGGATGGAGCGGTGTCACATACCTGGTCGAACTTCTTCTGCTTCTTCTCCAGGTTGGAGACGCTCTGCCGCTGGTGGTCCAGGTCGACGAGCAGGTCGTCCAGCTCCTGCTGCAACCGTGTCTTGGTCTTTTCCAGCTTGTCGTAGGCAGCTGCCTTTTCCTCATAGCGCTGGCTCAGGCCCTCTAGATCCTTCTGAAGCTTCCTCTTGGATTCCTCTGCAATCTCCAAGCACCCCATGCCATCATCCATCTTCTTCTTCATGTCAGTCACCTAGGCAGGGGCAAGGAGGAAGCAAAGCCCTAAGATGGCACCGGTTTATGCAACACACCTGCACCTGGGGGCTGGCCTGCTCCAGTGTGAAGGGAAACCAGCCAGTCAGCCCAGTTAGGGAAACAACTCCCCTGAATCTCCTCCCTCTTCAGCCACAGTTAAGAAACCTGAATTTCTGCAAAGGGGCATCTGCCTGTTGTGAAAGCCCAAGGGAAGGTCAACGCCACAGGTCAGCTTTGGCACGACTCTTATTAATGAGCTCCACCAAGTCTCTCATTTTACAACGACTGAGGCCCAGAGAGAAGAAACCCTCCTCCACAGGGATCAAGGCTGGAGCTTGGTAAGGAAGTTTGTCTGCTGGAAGCAGGAGGACCAGCAGGTCTCCATCATGCAGCCCCATCCCTGTACCTGGAAACACACCCAGGACTGCGTGAAAACTCTGGGTACTCTGACCCAGGCATGGGGACAGACTATTAACTTATGCTCAGATGGTTCAGATCTTTTGGCTTGGTACATTTAAGTCCCAAGATAGGATCTAGGTTCTTAATATACTTTTGGCTATGTATCCTTTGATAGTCTAGAGGAGGCTGAGAACCTCTTCTCACAGCAATGTCCTAATATGCCTAAAATAAAATGCATAGGATTATCAAGTAAATCAATTATAGGAAAATGCTGTTGTCACAACATACTTTTTAAAATTGCACTGCAATAACCTGCACACATCTTTATTGACATATTGACTAACAAGGCTCACTCTACATAGTGATGCACCTGCCACCACTGGGATGGGTACCTGGTGATCGGTGACAGTCACAGCACTGCTCCTGCTACCCTGCTTACTGCCTACTGGAAATGCTATGTTTCAGCCAGGGATTAGTGAACTGAAAATCTTACTTCCCCCATCCAAGTCCACGGGTCCCTAAATTCTACTTTGGAACCTCATGCTAAGAGCCCTGAGCTGAAGATGTGTGCTCTCTGGGGGTTGGGTGCCCATTGGGGAGCAGGCCTGGGTGGCCCCAGGGGCCAGGCACTGTGCCTTCAGCACCCAGGCCAGGCCGGCTGGGAGGTCACCAGCCTGCAGAATCATACTGCAATTTCCCTGAGCATCCCAGCCTGGAGGGGCACAAGGTATCTAGAGGTGGGGCCAGCACCCAACCTGGGCATGGAGGGTGGCAATCTGCTTCTCAAGGTTTCGTTTGGCCTCCTCTTCTTCCTCCAGCTGCTCTTTGAAGGAGTTCTTCTCATCTTCCATCTGCTTCAGCTTGGTACTCAGGCTCAGCTTCTGCCGATTCTCCTCCTGCAGGAGCTCCTACTCCAAGGACAAGGGTGGAGGAGGAGAGCTCGAGGGATGCAGCATCAAAGCCTTATGGCTACCATACCTCAAGGGAGGGAAGAACAAGTCTACTCTACTTCAGGGACAGGCTGTGGGGTGGGGGTGGGACTGGGAGGACCCAGAGGCCACAGGGAGGGCTGGGACAGCTAATAGGATGAACTCTAGAATGGAAAACCCAGAGCCCTGGCAGCCACTACCACATGGGCACGGGGTCCTCCCAGCAACAGGGAGCCTGCTGCTGCCCCTTACCTGCGTGTCCTGCAGCTGGGACTCCAAAGCAGAGAAGTCCTTGGTGAGCTTGCTGGACTTGCTGTCAGACTGGTTGAGGAGACCTGTGACATTGTCCAGCTCAACCTGCACGGGAACAGGAAAGGGAAAGAATCATGAACTCAACTCTCACTGCTGTTGGTCCCATCTCAGCTTTTTTAGACAAAGCTGGACCCAAGTCACAAGCCAGACCACAAAGGATGTGACTGAGGATCCACTGTGAGGTAAGAGAACCCTGCCAACTCGGGTCACGATGGAGGAGCTGCTGGGGGAACCGTAACCAGATCGGGTCCCATGGAGGCCTCACCTGCAATTTAGTGACCTTGTCGGCCAGCTCTGTGCGCACTCTCTCCCCCTCACTGAACTTGGCCTGCAGCTCCTGCCACTGGGCCTCTGCTTTCTTCCGCCTGTGCTCCGACTCGCCTTTGCTCTGTAGCAGGACCTTCACCTCGCTGGCCAGCTCCCCCCGCTCATCCTCCAGGGACTGCTTTGCCTTCTCCAGGTTGGCTTTCACCTAATGGGTGAGAGAACACGGAAGTAAAGGAACCACCTGTGCCGTGACATAGGGCTGCTCTCATGTGAACAGCTGCCGAGTCCAGATCCCGAAATGCTGCCACCAACAACAAAAACGGTGCCCTAAGGCACTGCTGATGTGCTGGTTTTAATGGTACCATCATAGGATGAAGGAAATTAGAATTTTCCATTGTCAGACTTCTAATAAAGCTTCTTTGAAACCTGCTGCTCAAAATAATAATGTAATATGTTTTTTAAAAATATAAAAGTCAATAGCTGAGAGATACCAAACAGAGTCAAGAGGTTATCCTGGAGGTTATTCTTACACATTAAATAGATATCACCTTGTTAGTCAAGATGTAATGGAGAGGTCCTCCAGAACAACTACTAAATAGTCAGGAACAGTACAGAATAGCTCCCGGAGCCACGTCAGTGACTGGATACACAGTGTACCCTGGTCTGGACCAGCTGGACTGGCTGCGAGCCCCCCTAGAACTGTGAGTTCCCCAAGCCATGGCGGCCGGTGCCCCTCCCCCACAGGCTGCTTCCCAGAGGGGAAAGGAAAGAGACTTTACCAGCAGCAGGGGCTGAATCCAACCAAACACCAATTGTGGCATTAATTAACAAATTCTGACTACTAAAAATAGGCCCCCAGCTCAGGTGAACCTGGTCAAAGCAGAGGTCGCTCATTGGGCTAACGGAAAAAGAGGAAAGAGGAGGAAACAGAGGTTTCTGTGGCTGTGTTTCTATGGAGGCTTGGCTGCCTCTGGATTCAGCGGGACTTCTTGGACTGCAGCTGCCCCAAGCCCAGACAGAAATGGGCTGCTTTCAGGGCTTGTCTCCCACCTGTGCCTTCCCCAGGGGAGGGGTGAAACTCAACTCAGGTGGAATCCCTCCCTCAAGGAATTCAGACTCCAGGGCTTGGCAATTTGAAGCCATTAAAACCAGCCTACAACCTCTCCTCTGTCTCCACCATGGCCCCAGCAGGGAGAGTCTGACATAGTTAAAGGCGCCGCATCATCTTATGCTGGTGGGACCCGCAGGCAGACAAGCGCCACATACTGGGCAGGATAAGAAAAACAGAGCCCAGAGATTTCACAGGAAAGTCTTAACCTGCTGGGTCTCACCCTCAGGGAAAACTGATGCAGGTGACTCCTTCCCCCTGATAGGAGGCCAGTTTAGTCCGGAAAACCCGGCTGGGGTCTATAATACCTACGTAGACCCTCCTAAGGGTGGAGGGGGAAAAGGCACCATACAAGCAAGGCAAGAAACAAGAACCGAAAAATTATCCTCTGTTAAACAAAACCTAAGCTAGAGGTCCAGAAAAAGCTGAACTGAATGTCAAAGAACAGATAGACAACAAATTCATCTAGCAAGAAAACCCTAGGTAAGAGAAGTGAAAGCAATCTCCAGAATAAACTAATTAAGGTAATTAAATGTCTAGATGCCAGCAAAAAATAACAATTCACACCAGGAAAATTGAAGATATGCCCCAGTCAAAGGAACAAACCAATAGTTCAAATGAGATACAAGAGCTGAAACAATTAATTCAGAATATACGAACAGACATGGAAAACCTCATCAAAAACCAAATCAACGAATTGAGGGAGGATATGAAGAAGGCAAGGAATGAACAAAAAGAAGAAATGGAAAGTCTGAAAAAACAAATCACAGAACTTATGGGAATGAAAGGCACAGTAGAAGAGATGAAAAAAACAATGGGAACCTACAATGGTAGATTTCGAGAGACAGAAGATAGGATTAGTGAACTGGAGGACAGAACATCTGAAATCCAACAAGAAACAAACTATAGGGAAAAATATGAGCAGGGACTCAGGGAATTGAATGATAATATGAAGTACACAATTATATGTGTTGTGGGTGTTCCGGAAGGAGAAGAGAAGGGAAAAGGAGGAGAAAAACTAATGGAGGAAATTATCATTGAAAATTTCCCAACTCTTATGAAAGACCTAAAATTACAGATCCTAGAAGTGCAGAGTACCCCAAAGAGAATAGATCCAAATAGACATTCTCCAAGACACTTACTAGTCAGAATGTCAGAGGTCAAAGAGAAAGAGAGGATCTTCAAAGCAGCAAGAGAAAAGCAATCCATCACATACAAGGGAAGCCCAATAAGACTATGTGTAGATTTCTCAGCAGAAACCATGGAGGCGAGAAGACAGTGGGATGATATATTTAAATTATTAAAAGAGAAAAACTGCCAACCAAGAATTCTATACCCAGCAAAATTGTCCTTCAAAAATGAGGGAGAAATTAAAACATTTTCAGACAAAACATCACTGAGAGAATTTGTGACCAAGAGACCAACTCTCCAAGAAATACTAAAGGGAACACTAGAGACAGATACAAAAACACAAAAGAAAGAGGTATGGAGAAGAGTGTAGAAAGAAGGAAAATTAGATATGACATATAAAATCCAAAAGGCAAAATGGTAGAAGAAAGTACTATCTGTACAGTAATAACACTAAATGTTAATGGACTGAACTCCCCAATCAAAAGACAGACTGGCAGAATGGATTAAAAAGCAGGATCCTTCTATATGCTGTCTACAGAAAACACATCTTAGACCCAAAGATAAACATAGGTTGAAAGTGAAAGGTTGGGAAAAGATATTTCATGCAAACAACAACCAGAAATTGTTGTTGCAAACAACAACAACAAACTACTTCAGCAGGAGTAGCTATACTAATATCCAACAAATTAGACGTCAAATGTAAAACAGTTAAAAGATGTAATGGAGAGGCTGGAGGGAACTGCCTGAAAATGTAGAGCTGTGTTCCAGTAGCCATGTTTCTTGAAGATGATTGTATAATGATACAGCTTTCACAATGTGACTGTGTGATCATGAAAACTTTGTGTCTGATGCTCCTCTTATCTACCTTATCAATAGACAAGTAAAACATATGGAATAAAAATAAATAATAGGGGGAACAAATGTTAAAACAAATTTAGTAGATTGAAATGCTAGTGATCAATGAAAGGGAGGGGTAACGGGTATGGTATGTATGAATTTTTTTCTATTTCCTTTTTATTTCTTTTTCTGAATTGATGCAAATGTTCTAAGAAATGATCATGATGATGAATATGCAACTATGGTTGCATGATATTGTGTATTATTGATTATATATGTAGAATGGAATGATCCTATATTAAAAATATTTTTGTTTGTTGTTATATTTAAAAAAAATTACTTAAAAAAATATACATAAAAGTTGGGGGGACACATCAAGGGCCTCAGCGGTGGGTATGGGAGTAGTGGGTGCGGGGCTGGTGGACTGTCACTGCCATGTCTCCACCCCAAACGTTGACCATGATCTGGATGATGTGCTGGAGAAAGCCAGGAAGGCCAACGCTATGGCCCTTGGGGAAGCTGCTGAACATTCAGGAAAATTTGAAAAGATTAGGCAACTTTCAGAAAGGTAAAATGGGTTTGTCTGGCCTTGCTTAGGTGCTCACCCAATTCAAGGGTTCTCATCAGAATACCAAATCAGTGTCACATTAAAGAATTTGGATATAGCTTTGCCCATTATCCAGCATTATAAGGATCAGTGTTGGCAACTGGAAAGGATGGGCTAGATTTGTCCCCTAGATTAGCCAACACTGATGAACAGAAGGAAGAACAAACACAAGAGCAAAGACAGGTCTAATTAGCCAAAAGACTAAATCTGCCTTTGTAGGTTAATTAATTATCTTTCTGTGTTAATAGCTACAGAACAAATTAAATAATGATCAGAGATTCCCCCCGCCCCAAATATATATATATATATTTATGTGAACTTTCCTAAATAAAAGCAAGAATTCCATTCTAATCTGCACTGATGAAGCCACAGGGTCACCAACAAGATCACGAGTCAAGTGGACCCTGAGAGAATGCAGTAACAGCAAGTTGGGCAAGAACACTAAAGGACAAGGGAAGGGCTCTGACCTGCAGAGACAAATAGACACATACATTTCCTTTTCTCAGACACCTGGATTTTTAAAACACTCTAGGTTGCCCCATGAAAGAGGCTTAGACTTCTCCAGCGGTCAGCAGGGTAGCCATGAGCTGCCACAGGAGGCAGAACTTGTCTTGGTAAGGAAGGAACTGCCTGGCCATCAGCCACCTGACCAAGAAAGCAGCAGGGATCAATGTCACCAGGGTTTTCCCAAAAAGACCCTTGCCAACCACTTGTTGGGGTGCTCTAGAGAGGACCCAGGCTTCAGAAATGGGACCACAAAGGCCCCCTGAAACTAGCTTCAGTGTTGTCAGATTCCTTGAAGTTTTCTGGCCCAGCAGGTTGAAAAGGATAATCATGATAATAAAAAACTATAACTACAACTGGCTGAGGCCTTCCTCTCTAAGTGCCTTACATGGACTCTCAGCTCCTTTAGCCCTGACATGACCATATGAGATGGGCCTGGCATTATCCTCCTGTAGAGACAGCAGTGACTATTTACTGAGGTCTCACAGCCACTAAGAGGAGCTGGACTCAGGCCCCAGCACTTCGACACCAGACAGACCCCCTTCACTGGTGGACACTGCCCTGCCTAGCACAGCGGCCAGTCTCAGGAGGGCGCCTGCCCCGACAGCAGCCAGGCCCACCCGCGCTGTGGAGGGAGCCCCCAGCCCCGGAGGCCCACGCACCCGCTTCGTCTGCTCCAGCTGCTCGGCCAGCTCCTCCACGGCCTGAGAGTGCTTCTGCCTCATCTCCTGGATCTGGGCCTCGTGGGTCTTGGCCTCATCCTCCAGGGTCTTCTTCAGGATGTTCACCTCCTGTTCTCGTTTGGATCTGGACAGGGAAACACCTCAGAGTGGAAGCCAAGGACTCTGGGGCAATGCTGTTCCTGGGGAACCGTGGTAGCTGTTCCACCACTGGCCACCTTCCTCCTGCCAGCCTCAAAGACATGCTTTGAAGAAGCCATCTGTACCCTCTCCACCCTTGCCTCATCCTGAACTTTAAGCAGGGTTCTTAAATATATCTTTTTACTCAGAAGAGAGAAAACTGCTGAGGAACCTCTAGGTTCCATGTTTTCTGCTAGGTAATAGCACTGTCCGCATGTGTGCACAGAGGCCTGGAGCCCCCCTTCCAGCCAAGGCCTCCTGTTCCCTTCCCACGCCTGACCTCCTCAGGGATTTGACCGGTCAGTCCCAGGGCCCACCTGAGCTCCTGCTGGGCGGCTGTGGAATCCAGCGTATCCTCCAACTCTGTTTTCAGAGCCTCCAGCTCTTCCCCGAGATCCCGTTTCTGCTTCTCAGCTTTATTCCTAGAAGCACGCTCAGACTCCAGGTCTTCCTGGAGTTCAGAGATCTGAGATTCCAGTTCCCGAATCTTCTTTAGGGCCATGTTCTTCTGGGCAGCTTCTTCTTCCACTCTGTCAGAGAGACCAAAAATACCAGCGTGAGGTCATTTTCATTTTCAAAAAGCAGTGTGTGCGGAAGAGGCCACAGAGGTGCAGGTGGTCCTGTGGTACTTGGGAGCTCCTCCTGGCAAAACATGTGAGGCCTCCAGGAGGTGTAAAGACAGCACTGCTCTGATAATTGGGAAACCTCAGAGAGGAATCATTCATTTGCCAAAGATTCAGTTCTTGAAACATCAAAAAATAGATAAATAAAATGCTAGTCTGTGACAACAGTCAAGTAAAAAGAGAAAAAGGGAAGGGGAGGGAGGGGCGGGCCTGCTGAACTGGCTTTCAAGACAACAACAGAGAGAATGCCTGTGGCTCACTGATACACCCAGAACCAGGCAGGAAGCATGCGTCAGTGTCTCCCCCTTGCCTCGGTGCTGCTGGCTGGCAACCCGGACCTCACCTGGCTAGGGCGGCCTGGAGCTCCTCCTCCTTCTTGGCCAGCTGCATCTTGAGCTCCGCAATCTGGGCCTGCAGCTCCGCGATCTGGTCGTTGAGGTCTGTGGAGTCTCCCTCCAGCTTCCGGCGGGTCTTCTCCAGCTCCTGGCGCTGCTTCTCCTCCCTTCGGAGGCGCTCTGTAAAGGGTGGGAGGAGAAAATGGGGAGCCCTGAGTGGCCATGGACCTTACTCATTTGTTTCAAATTATTTACTAAAATACTGAGTAGATAATTGCTATATCACATACGTAAGGTGTGAGGAACCATATCCACACACACTTGTGCCCAACTGCTGGGCTAAGGACAGCCCTGGTGGCTGAGTCTCTCCCCCCGCATACCTGTTCTTCCTCCACAGAGTAACTACTCTCCCACAGGCTGTGCTTACTGTGCCCTTGGTTTTCTTTATGGCTGTACCATGTCTGTGTCCCTAAACAGTAAAATGTTTCCCTTGGCATGAACTTCAACTCATATCATGGAATTGTACTGCATCAATTCCCCACAGTCAGTATAGCAGAGTCATGACAAGCCAGATTTGCCTAGGTTCCATTTCTGGCTTTACAGTTCCCTTAAAGACTTTAGGTAAGTTACTCCGTCTCTGTGTGCCTCAGTTTCCTCATGTGAATAATAAGACGATTCATATAGGGTGAGGTGGGGCTCAAACAAGTCATTATCACAAAGCACACAGAAACACAAGGCCTGGTCCATGGTAGGTGTCGGTGGCTATGATTCTCGGAATGGCCTGTGTTGCTCAGTATTACAACTGTGAGATTTAACATACTGTCACTGCAATTGATAGATTTTGACTTCCATCCAGTATCCCATTTGTGTATATACCACAAGTTATTTATGGACATTTGAGTTGTGTTTGCTTTTATGACCAGTGCTGCTAGAATATTCCTGCCCATGGTTGCAAGGCACAGCTGGAGGAAGTGCTGTTCGCTGGTACACAAAGCTGGAACTGCCGTGCATGATGCCAGCCCGCTTTCCATCACCATTTACCGACACACACTCCCATCAGCATCCTGTGTGGATGCAACCTGCTCAACAACTCTGCTAACACTAGTTCGTGTCAAATTTTTAAACATTTACAATCTAGTAGGCATGCACTGCCCAGGCCTCGTAGCTGGTCAAGTCCCCGAGACCATGGTGGGGGGGGGTGGGGAGTGGGGTGGAGAGGGAGATCTCTCTGTGTTAGGACTTCCCTTCCCCTTAGCAGACGGCTTTGCCTCACCCCTTACAATTCTGAGCAAGCCAGATGGGGCTCTGAAACCCAGCTGGGAAAATCTCCCAGCGGTCAGCCGGGACATGCTGTGGAGTGGCTCCAGCATGTGATCTGGGCACACGCAGAGGTTTGGCCTCTCCTCCCTTACCCAGGTGTCCACTCCTCTCAAGGGGCGGGGGCCTCAGACGGCCACAAATCCTCAGGGCACAGAGAGATGAAGGGACTATTTATCACCTGCCCCAAGTCAAGCAGGACACCTCACAATACCTGTCCAGCACTTTACACTGTAACAGCACGTTCACACACAATTTAGTCTACTCCTTACCAACACCGTGTTGCTGTGTCCACTTGACAGGGAAGGGAAACTAAGCTCAGTGAGATTAAGTAGCAGGCACAAGATGGCATAGAGCTGGCATCACACCTAGAGCCTCTCAGGAACTCTCAAAAGCTGGCGAGGCACGTGGTGCCCAACACAGGGAAATGCCAAATCTTTACCTGACTCACGTCACGGAGGGGACATCCCTACTGCTCCCAAAGCGCCGTATGCCTGGGGCCCAGACTCCCACCGGGCCTGGACGCGGCCCCTAAGCCTCACTGCACAGTGTCAGCTTCAGCCCTGCCAAGCTACGGGAGGCCTCGGCGCCGGCACAGGCACGAAGCCGCCTTCCCCTACCTTCCAGGTCGGTGATCATGGCCTCATGTTTGTTCTTGAGCTTGGCGAGGCTCTTGGACTTCTCCTCCTCTTCCGTGAGGTTGGTGGTAAACTCAGCTATTCTGTCTTCCAGCAGCTTCTTCTCCTGTGGGGAGGGGAGGGGGCAGTGTCAAGGCTGAGCCTTTTAGCCTTAGCTGAGCACAGAACACCCTAACTCCCCTCAGAGCACGACGACTCCTGCGGAAACTCAGAACTGAAAAGAACCGCAGGGCCTGAAACACTCGATCCCATTCATTAGGATTTCCTGGACCAAAGGGCTCACTTTGAAAGATCACAAGCCAGAGATGCTTCCTTGGGACCTGAAAACATGGTGCCAAGCTCTCCTGGACCCTATTACCCTCCGGTCCCCAGGTGACAGCAGGCTCCAAGGGGCAGATGCTATTTTCGTCTTCACACCAGTTCCTCATACCTCACACACAGCCACCATGTCACTGTGACTCACCCCCAAATAACCCAGGGCTGCTCCCCTTGCTTCCTGCTCTGTGTGCCCACCACTGGAGGCCCAGCCTCAGCAAGGCCCGCGACCTGCCACATAGCCAACCTGCGGCAAGGGTGCCCTATGCTTCCCACACCACCAAGCCCCAGGATGAGCACCTGCCCTTCCAGCCCCACCCTCGAGGGGGCCCAGGGCGGCCGACCCAGTCCTTTCCTCTCCTCTAACGTGTTTCCCAGCCTTCATCTGCTTACTGAGACTCAGCATCAAGGGATTGAGAAAACCTTCTCGACCAAAAGGGGGAAGAGAGAAATGAGACAAAATAAAGTGTGAATGGCTGAGAGATTCCAAACAGAGTCGAGAGGTTATCCTGGAGGTTATTCTTACGCATTAAGTAGATACCACCTTGTTATTCAAGATGTAATGGAGAGGCTGGAGGGAACTGCCCGAAAATGTAGAGCTGTGTTCCAGTAGCCATGTTTCTTGCAGATGATTGAATAATGATAAAGCTTTCACATTGTGACTGTGTGATTGTGAAAACCTTGTGTCTGATGCTCCTTTTATCTACCTTGTCAACAGACAAATAGAACATATGGAATAAAAATAAATAATAGGGGGAACAAATGTTAAAATAAATTTAGTTTGAAATGCTAGTGATCAGTGAAAGCGAGGGGTAAGGGGTATGGTTGGTATAATCTTATTTTTTTCTGTTTTTGTTTTATTTCTTTTTCTATTGTCTTTTTATTTCTTTTTCTGAATGGATGCAAATGTTCTAAGAAATGATGAATATGCAACTAAGTGATGATATTGTGAATTACTGATTATCTATGTTAATGTTTTATTTCATTTAATTTTTTTTAATTAATTAATAATTTTTTTTTTTAAGTATTTGCAAAAAACACCAAAAACCAAAAAGTATTTGCAAAGGCCCTATGAGGGACTGGGGAAAAAGGTAGAAATATTAAACTTCCCCACCCGGGGAAGACCTGATATTCTTGCAGTCATTGGAGACTGCCAATTTGATGGGCCAGGCCCTCAATCTTGGGCCTTGCCCGTGTGTAACTTATTCCCGCAAAGGATAAGCTGAGCCTACTTATGGTTATGCCTAAGGGTCACTCCCAGAGAACCTCTTTTGTTGCTCAGATGTGGCCTCTCTAAGTCAATTCAGCAGGTGAACTCACTGCCCTCCCGGCTAAGAGGGACAGGACTCCTAGGGGTGTGAATCTCCCTAGCAACGGGGACAGGACTCCCAGGGATGAGCCTGGCCCTGGCACTGTGGGATTGAGAAAGACTTCCTGACCAAAAGGGGGAAGAGAATGAAACAAAATAAAGTTTCAGTGGCTGAGAGATTTCAAATAGAGTTGAGAGGTAATAAATTCTGGAGGTTATTCTTATGCAGTGTACAGATGTCTCTTTTCAGTTTTTGGTGTATTGGAGTAGATAGAGGGAAATAACTGAAACTATTGAAGTGTAATTCAATAGCTTTAATTCTTAAAGATGACTGAATAACTATAGAGCTTTTAAGGGATGTTCATGACACTGTGAAAACCTTGTGACTGAAACTCCTTTATCTATATCTAGTGTACAGACAGATAAGTAAGAAAAAAAAAAGACAAAAAAATAATAACCAATGGGGGTTATGAGGGACTTGGGTGTTCTTTTTTCCTTTTTTTTTTTTTTGCAATGAAAATGCTCAAAAAATCAATTGCGGGGCAGACCATGGTAGGCAGAGTTCTTGCCTGCCATGCCAGAGACCTGGGTTCAATCCCTGGTGCCTGCCCATGTGAAAAAAAAAAAAGAAAAATCAATTATGATGATGAATGCACAGCCATCTGCTGATACTGTGAACCACCGGCATATACTTCGGATGATTATATGGCATGGGAATATACATCTCAATTTAAAAAAAGAGTCTGTGGAAAGTTTTACTGATGAGGGATGTCAAACCCTTCCTGCAGATGCTGTTCTTCTAAGAGAAATGTCCTTCCGGTGTGACCCTGGTGCCCGAGGCCATGGACACCCAGGCAGAACAACCCGCTGTGCACAGAGCCACAGTGCTGCCAACGGGAGGGACGGGCCAGCCCCGGCCCCAGCGCACCCCTCCCTCCCTCCCGTCCGCCCAGGACCCCACCTTGGCGAGTTTGCAGTTCTGGTCTTCCATGATGATCTGGTCTTCCTCCAGCTTCTTCAGCTTGGCCTCGGTGGTGACCTTCTCGAGCTGCAGCTTCTGGCGGGCACTCTCCTCCTCTTCCAGCTGCTCCTCCAGCTCCTGCCCCACACCCAGACGGACCGTGAGGGCGGCAGGCTCCAGCGCCCGGGGGCACGGCCGAAACGCAGCCCGCTCCTCACACGTGCAATCTCATATTTAGGATGGGGAGCGAAGGAAGCCAGAGTCTCAGGCCCCGTTCCTGGTCATTTGTCCTGAAATGCTCCCTTTTGCGAGTTGTCCGCCAGAAACACGGGCAGACTGTTTACAGAAAGCAGAGCCTGAGCCCCCCACTGACACCTCAGGGCCAAGCTTGAAGGGAGGGAAATAAAACTGGCCTCACTGCTCACGGGGACCTGAGGCACACATATTAGAAATAACCACCCTGTGAATAAACTCTCTCCAAGCTTGCCCCAAGTGGACAGGCAAGGAGTCAGCTTACCATGGAAATGCTGGTTTCTGTGTTCTCCCTGACTCTTGCGTCCCCATTCCTCCAGGATGCCCCGCCCCTTGCACCCCATTTCTGAAGTGTCTGGCCCCAGCCCTGCCTCTGGGGGGGCAGCGGGTTACCTGGATGTTCTGCTGCATTTTCTTCTTCTCCGTCTGCAGGTGCTGGCAGCGCTCCTCCTCCTCCTCCACTCTGGCCTCAAGGTCGTGGCAAATCTCCTCCAGCTCCTGCTTCTTGGCGGTCAACCGGGCTCGGAGCTCCTCAGCCTCGGCACACAGCTCCGTTTCTGCCTGGAGCTGCTCCTGCAGCTGCAACTTCTCTGCCATGAGCTACAAAATACAAAAGCTCCTTGCAACCTAACCTCCTCAAGCCACCCAGGACAGAGGTTCTCGAGCTCAGGTTCCTGGAGGGAGGATGAAGAGGGGTGTGCCCACAAGAAAACAGAGTGCTTAGGCTCTGGGGCACTTCGCAACATCGTGTCCTTTATGCTTCACCACGGCCCCATGAGTCATATGCCAAGATCCTCAGAAGCACGCCCAGAGGGGTAAGTGATGGAGCCTGGGCTTGAACCCCAGATTCCTGGTCTTTACATCCCAGTGTGTGGCCTCCCTGAATCCCATAACCCTGAGTGGAATCTACAGAGGGATTCACTGCCATTTTCCTATTTCAAGAGGAGAGGAGAAATATTTCCTTCAATGCCAAACCGGCCTCGTACACTGGCGCCAGCAGGTGGCAGCACTAAGGCGGCTGGGCAGAAACCCACCTGGGACTGGAGCGTCTCCATCTCAGTGACTCTGTTCTCGGCAGCCAGCTGCTTCTCTCGGACCTTCACCAGCTCCTCCTCCTTGGCCATCATCTCCTCCTCCTGTCGGCTCACCTGTAGCAGCGGCTTGACCTAGGAGAGGAGAGGGTAGTGGAGACGTGGTACCAGAGGGTGCCTGCCCTGCCAGCAGCTTATGAGGGGGCAACAAGACACACCGCAGGAAGCAAGCTGGTGCCACCTTCCTGGAATCAGGGCCCTGGTGTACCATGGGCCTCAAACCCACTAACTACATCTCAGGGAAACATCCTGTGCACAGACATGCTCATGACAGTGCTGTTTATGACAGCGAAGAGTTATAAGGGGAAAAGGAGTCAGATTAGAAAACATTCTCCAGGAAACAAGTGCACTCATTTTTTACAAGCCATGCTCAGGAAAGAATTTTAAACAGAGAAGGCAAGGTATGAGACTGTTTATACAAGCCAAATCTCAGCTAGGAAAGAATGTATATGGTTTACACAGGTGGGATTTATAGGGAGTGGGAAAGAAAAAGATTGGGAATAAACATGGAAACATCTACTGTTGCTAGCTCAAGGGGAGGGGGCCATGGGCGACTTTTCACTTTTCTTCTTCATGCTTTCTGTCAGTCCACAGGGGCGGGAATAAGGCCTGCTGTCCCTCGGGCTGACGGCGGAAGCCCCCGGAACCCACCTTGGTGAAGAGCCGCCACCACTGCCAGTTCCGCAGCTTGAGGTAGGCGGCGCAGTTCCTCTGAAGGACTTTCATGGCTGTCAGCTGCTGCTGTCGCTTGGCAAAGGCCCTGGGGGGGTGGGGGGGGACGTGGTCAGAGTCCGGGAGTGGTGGCCAACGGTGCCGACTGGGCCACCTGGCCAGCATTCCAGAGGACCTACTCTCGCCTGGGACACCTCAAGAAAGGGGAGCAGCAGGGGAGGCTGGTCTCAGGCTCGGGGCTGGTTTCTCCATTCAGGAGCTGAGTGACCTCAGGCAACCCCTGAACCTGCAGACGGTGACCTAGGCCCAGGCTACACCCCCTGCCTTCACGGTGGGGTGAGGCGGCTCCAGGTGTGAAAGCCTCTTGTGAACTAACTGCAGGACCCAAAGGGCAGGGCTTTGAGTTAAACATGGGCACCTTTACCCAAAGATGATTTACTCGTGCTCGTCTCTGGAGCTCAGGGCTAGCTCAGGAATGCATATCCTTGAGCACAGGCCCAGACACAGGGGACTGAGGCACAGCCACTGTCCTGCAGCAGGTGAGCCCCCAGCGTCTAAGGGTGCTGCTCTCAGACTTGCCAGCACAGCACACTGTGTGCAGCTGACTCTGGGTATCACACCCACACGGCAAAAAGGGTGAGCGGTCCCAACGAGCTGCAGCTTTTGGGGTAGGCAAATCTGAGCAGAATCTCTCCCTTCCCACCCGATCACTTTCAATGTCCATCGGAGATAGTAGTTTCCACTTGTTGGAGACAGAAATCCAGGGAACAGAGGGGATAGGGAGAGCCATACGGGCCTCCCTCGGGTCCCAAGCGCTCTTCAGAAACGGAACACAGAAGGGCCTGAAGTGTGATTAGGCTGGGTAGGGAGGGGGCGTCTCCGGAACTCACTTTCTGGCCAAGTAGCCCCTGCAGCAGGCCTGGAACCCTATGATGACGTCCGTGATCTTCAGGTCCCGCTCCTCCTCCAGGTGGGCCAGCACGCCAGCCCGGAAGAAGACTTTGCTCTGGCCGATGCGGTAGAGGTTGCTGTCCAGCTCCAACGCCTTGATCTGGGTGGGAGGGAAGCAGGCAGGGCCTCACTGCCAGGGAACAGCCAGAGAACCTGCCTCCATCGGTGGGGGGTGAAGCCGGGAGGGCCAGGAAGCAGGGTTGGGCCCAAAGTGGCCCCTTGGCTAGCTTCTTTTCTGCTGGGGAGCCTCTCACCAGGCCAAAGAAAGTGGGGTGCAGAAGGACACTGAGAAGGGACAGGTGGGGTGCCAGCTCAGGGCAGGTGACAAGTCAGACTAGCAGAGAAACACAGTTTCTTAAAGTGGCCCTAAAGGTCCTCTTTTCTTTGTCTTCTGTCCCTGCACGCTGGGATCACACTTTACAAATGCCCACGGGTCCACCCACGCAGAGGCGGCCAGGAGCAGGGGTCGCAGACAGGGCACACCCTTGGCCTTCACCTCTACGAGCCCAAGTCTTCTCTGCTGTAAAATGGGAATAATGCGTTCTTTAATTAAAAAAAACAACTCACAAACAGAACAAATAATAGTGGCTCCTTCAGAGCAGAGCTCTAGGAATTAAATAAATAAGGGACTGCACAGAAAATGTTTATATCGGTGCCAAGCACACAACGAACCCTACGCACACTTCAGCTGCCACTATAATTGAGCAATTTCAGTGACAATAACAAGGCCCTCTTGTTAAGCTTATGGGCAAGGGTATGTGTGTTCATCTATTTGGGAGCAAAGGGATTCAGGACAGGCTGGGCACAGGCCAGGCCATGCCATGAACAGGCTAAGTGGCATCTGGGAGACTCTCGGGGACCCCAAGTGGCCCTGAAAGAGGACCAGGTAGGAGAACGGAGGACCAGGGAAGGTGGAGCTGATAGGAATACCGAACCCACACTGCACACACCACCTGAGGAGTCCTGTCTCCAGCCTCTCTGCAGTTGCTTGGAGGAGCACATGCCTCCCTTGGCCACTGACTCCCCATGACTCCGGGGGAAGAGATGGACACAGGGAAACATGCTGGAGACACTCCTGTCCTAATAATTTCCTTCCCACCAGCTTATAAGCACCTAGACATGAGGCTGTCCCTATGCCTTCTTTTACGGCCTTTAATCTTCCTGTCACCTAAGACAGCATTTTGCACAGGACAGGTATTGAATCTCTTCTTCCCTTTCCTCTCCTCCCACCCCCAGGTCATCTTCTCTGCTGACTCTTTGGAACCAATGCCAAGTGAAGCACTGGGCACTCCAGAAGCAATAGGGGCCTAGAAAGCATGAAAATGATTGGGGTGGAATTTAGCCCCAGTTTGGCCAGCAAGATGCCACACGGCCTTCAATCATTGCACAAGACTTCAGAGCTCCTACTGCACATCAAGCAAAGAGCACTAGGGGTTGGGAAGAAAGAAAGAGGAAAAACAGCCCAGAAGGCAGACCCCAAGGGCTCTGTCCTGTTTCCGTGTTCCGGGCCTGTATTCTGGCCTGGAAGGTGCCCACTGACCACACTGCAGTGTGTAGACTGGAGGAGATGTGAGAAAGAGAGTACAAAAGCTCTCCACCAGGGGAGGGCTGCAGCCCTGGCCTAGGCCACACCTTCCCAGCCCGGCATGCCGTCCCTGACTATCCGAGGGCCAAGGGGCCACTCTGTGTTTAACCAATCAATCAGATGGGCAGCCCTGTCACTAAAGGTCCACCCCAAGCAGCGAGCACAGAGACAGACCCCCACTCACCATGAGCACACACGCCTGCTTCCCGTCCATGAAGCCCTTCGGAATGGAATTGGGTGTCAGGATCTCATATCTGAGGAAGAAAAGAGGATTGGTCGTTGTATCCCTCATTGAAGTGCATTTTGAAGGCCCTGAGGGGCCTGGAATAGACGTGAGAAAAGCATCATCCCTTCAATGTGGCAGGTGGGAATTTTCACAAATTCTCCTAAGCAAAGAAGACATTCCAGCAAATTCCACTTGCTCTTTTCTTAGGGTGACTGACAGGAGGGAGGAATGGTGTTTCCCGGAACAGGAATGGGAACTCCCGCTGGACTGTCTGAATCACTCTAGGGTGGGCTTTAGGTTCTTGCGGGCAACTGCCCAGGGTCCTCGTCTGTGACCCCCCACGACGGTCATGCTCACATCTTCCCTGGGGTTCTACAGGAACCATGAAAATAAACAGGGCGTCCATGAAGTAAAGGGCAGCATCGTGTTAGCAACCGAGACTAAACATGGTTGTCTGGCAAACAGGACAGCATCACTCCATCTCTGCACACCCAGCAAGAAGCTGCAGCGCTTTGTGACTTCGATTTTCATAACTTTCCAAGTCTCTGGCTGACCCTTTTAAAATTTATTTTCACAGCTCCTCTAACTATAACAAATAGCACTAGGCTCTCCCAACAGCTAATGGTGAAAGCCAAGTGTAATTACTTTCATTTCAATGATAAAACAGCAGAGGAGCTGGCGAACAGCCACCCTGCCCTGGCTCCCTCCCTCGCTGTAGGTCCCGGCCTCCA
The DNA here is from genome assembly GCA_004026745.1 of Myrmecophaga tridactyla. NCBI lineage: Eukaryota > Metazoa > Chordata > Mammalia > Pilosa > Myrmecophagidae > Myrmecophaga > Myrmecophaga tridactyla. Next base: position 34,213 of record PVIY010026307.1, read on the forward strand.
TGGCCTCTGCGGCTCACCTCTGCCGGAATTCTTGGAAGACCACCCTGTTGGGGAAGCCCTGGCGGCAGATCCGGATGCCCTCGAGCACCCCGTTGCAGCGGAGCTGGTCCAGCACCAGGTGGGGGTCCAGCTTGCCGGCCTAGAGGAGAGAGCACAGGCACGTTCAGACCGATGGCCCCTTTGAACCCGGCAGGGCAGAAGCGAGCCTAAACGGCTCAGGCTCAGGAGGGGCAGCTAGCAAAGCAGTGTAACCAGCCGAAAATACAAGGTACAGATGCGGCCATCTCCTCTGAGCCCATTAGCATCTGGCAGAGGGGGCCTGACCCCGGGGTCCACGGAAGCCAGCAGGGGCGGCAGGGCTTGGGGAGACAGACAGACGCCTGCCGTCCAGGCTGCACCTTCTTCTCGTGGTTGGGGATGATACAGCGGACAAAGTTGGGGTTGGTGTTCCTCAGCGTGGCCATCAGCTTGGCCAGCTGCTCCTTGTAGAGTTGCCCCACGGTGCGGAACATGCCCTTCCGGGTCTTGAAGGCTCCGGGCAGTGCGGTCTCCGACATGCCGGCCACCTGGTCCAGCCCGATGATGCGGTCCACTGCAGAGGCCACACAACACAAGTCAGCACCCAGCACCCCAGCGGGTGGGGAAGGGGTGGCAGAGAGACCGACATAGGGACGGAAAAAGGACAGAACAAGGGGACCCTTTTGGCTCAGGCTCCCCACAGAGTGCTCAGGGCATTTCCAAACACAGAGCAAACTGGACCTTCAGAGCAGGAAACAGGCAAGGGGGAAAGACAGCCAAGTCACTCGGGCAGGGTCTCTTGCAAAGAGTACAGTCTTGGTCGGGGCGCCTGCCTCCAGCTCACTTTGGAAGCTTCTATTCCCCCAGATACACAACAAAGCCAGTAAAAGAGCTTGGCTTTGAGGAGGTTTTAAAACTTGACTTACAGAATTATCCTGTAGTTACATGGTCCCAGTTTAAAGGAGAAAAAGTCTCTTGACTTCCCATGGACTTTCACCTAAGAGCACTGGGCTAGGAGTCGGGAGGTAGGAGCTCCTGGGCCACTGGCCACAGAGTCTGGGTGAACCTGGAATCACTGTGCAGAGGCAATGCAGGGATCCAGACTAGCGCTCTGTGGTGCCAGAAATAGAGTGCGCCAGAGAACCACCGCTGTCAATAAATATTCCACACTTTCCAGCTCTTGCTTCCCAGCTCACAGGTCTTTATCATCTAAACCACCCTCAAAGGAAGTAGCTCTTGTCACTGCTGCTCATGCCCAGCAGAAATGAAACGAACCACTTCCTTCACAGCAAAAATGAAAACTAACAAAACCAAAGGGGCTACCAATCTGAGAGCAGTTTTAA
>PVIY010026308.1:0-35570 GCA_004026745.1 Myrmecophaga tridactyla
CACATCCCTGGGAGTCATGTCCCACGCAGAGAGGGGGAGGGTGGTGAGACTGCTCATCATGTTGGCTGGAGAGAGAGGCCACATCTGAGCAACAAAAGAGGCCCTCCTGGGGGTGACTCTTAGGCCTAAATTTTAAGTAGACTTGACCTATCCTTTGTGAGGTTAAGTTTCATATGAACAAACCCCAAGACTGAGGGCTAGCCTATAGCTTTGGTTGTCCACACTGCTTGCGAGAATATCAAGAATTCAACTTGAGGAAGTTGAATTTCTCCCCGTTCTCACCATTCCCTGAAGGGGGCTTGCAAATATTTTTCCAGTCACTGATCAAATCATTCTGACAATCAATTTTATGTGTCAAGTTGCCTGGGCTACAGTTGCTGGTTATTCAACCAAACACTAATTGTAGGTGCTGCTGTGAACATATTTTATAGATAGCATTAAGATACATAATCAGATGACTTCAAGGAACAGAGATTATTGTGGGTTATCTAGGTGGCCCAGTGCAATCAAAGTCAGAAAAAGGAGGTGTGACAAAGGAAACCAAAGTTGGAGTGATGACCTTTCAAGGTGAAGAAGAGGTCATGAACGAAAGAATGTAGATACCCTCTAGAAGTTGGGAAAAGCAGAGAAGTGCATTCTCACCTTGAGCCTCCACGAAGAACAACAAGGCCAGTTGGCAACTTAATTTCAGCTCCAAAACACCCACTTCAGAATTCTCGCCTCCAGACTGGTAACATAATTAATTTGTGTTCTTCCAGTCCACTAGGTTCACAGAAATTTGGCACAGCAGTAATAGAAAACTAATACACCATCTCATACATTTGAAAAATCATTATGTCAACGTGTGAAATCTATTATTTATCCTATCTACAAACCCTGCTTCGAGGCCTATATAGAGAGTCATAGGCTCCTCCGATGACTAAAAGGCAAGCTGGGCCCATGAGCTCCCTGCAGGCCTCACGGCACCAGCTGTGAGGTGAGGCCTGGCACCAGGTCAAGTAAGAAGGCAGGACTTTGGATGAGAAGACCCCGATACATTCTGGTGTGCTTCTTACTGGCTGTGTCCTCCTCATCAGAGTTGTCTGCTGTCTCTGCAAGGCCACAGTGGAAGTCGGAAGACACCAGGATATTGGTGAACTTCCTACGATTCAGCTTGTCCGAAAGTTCCCACCACACAGCCTGTCACCTACTAAGCATTCAATAAATGACTTTTTGCTCCCTCTGGAAGCAGTGGCCCCAAATAAGAGAGTTCATGCAAGCAATTTACCCACACCCTGAAATGGGTGTTTCCAGCACTCGGGGTATTTAGCAGTCTAGAAGGGTGGAGCACATCAGAGCTCTGTGAGCGGCCAGGGTAGAATAAGACTGCACAACCCACTTTCCCCAAAGGGGAGTAAGTGCAACTTTCCCTCAAGATTAAAGCACAGCTTTCCCTCTTAGGAAAGACACTCTGCTCACCTCATTAACAAAATCCACTGAGTAACTTTTCGTGAGTGACAAAGAATGAGAGGGATTTGGGGGCAGTAAAGAAGACTACCTCACTCAAGGCTGCATTTGAAGAGGGTGAGATTCCCACTTCAGCTGGTAAGTTCCACTCACTAGACATGCTTGAGAAGAGGCACTAATGAAATCAACTCCATTCACATGTAAATTTCTAAATGACCCCCAAATTAAGTTCTTATAAGTAACTTAAACAGCAATTGGCTTCTTGATAAACCTGCTTTACTATATGTTTCCTAGTGAATTACACCAAAAAGCTTATTTGGAGGGTAATGTGGGCTGCTCAGGTTGGCTTTGGCCTACCTTAAATGGAAGCAGGTCTTTCTCAGGCTGATTCCATAATTCATGCAGCACCTCTCTCCAGAAGAGAAGGCTGTAAGCGTGACAGTAGAGAGGGTATTTTTCCCTCTCCCCCTGAGTCATAACCATATTGCACATTTTCACAACCTTCCGTTTTCTGCTTCTCAATCCAAATGATATGCCAGATGGTGACTCCCAGGAATCATTTAACAGGTTTGGCAAAAATTCTAAAAGTCAAGTCATTTTGAAGGCTATATTTGAAGCAAAAGTGGAGTAAAAAAGCACAGAGAGCCAGAGGCTGATGAAATAGTGTCACATGAAATGGAGCAAAAGATTTGTAGTCCTAGTGTAGGAGTTCTGAATAATCTTCACAATATATAGGTAGGAAAACAAGGTTCAGAAGAAATTAAAGTCCTCCATGAGCGAGCCTAAAAGATTACTTGATTGTTTACAATTAACTGCATCTATGTCTCACCAAATTGTCCCAGTGTATTGCAAAGACTTCAAGAGATAAATGTAGAAACATTATCAGCAAACTCAGAATTGTAGACAGTGGGTAAAATTCCATGTGACAGACTTCGGGGAAAGGCCCCAGTTTTCCAAAAAGGGAGGAAGGGTCTATTTTAGAGGTTATATATTTTTTAGCATCATGCTAATTCCTAGTTAGGATTTAAACTGATAATGCAAATTTACCATCATGTCCTTGATTACTACGTTACTAGAGAGACAGAACCTAGGAGAACTTTCCATACACCCATCCATCATGCACCCATTCATTTAGCAATTAATATATAGGCACCACCAAAACCATGTATTATGATAGACACATGGCAAACAAAGGGGTATCATGTAATTTACTACCTTGAAGGAGCTTTTTGGTTAGAATGTGTATATAGAGAAGTATGTCACAGAAAAAAGGACGGCATATTTACAAGATTCTAGATGACAGACAAATCACTCTCTGAGAATGTTACAGAAGCCTTCCCTGAATGTTTGGGGATCCTCCTTCCCTTTTGGAGTCTATTCAATAAAGCATCCAAATGGGAGTCAACAATCTAATCTTCCTTGGTGGCCAAGTCAGAGCTCGATAATCTCTAGAAGTCATGCTTCTCTGACAAAAGCTTGGAGAGATGGCCCAGGACTGATGCCCATGTACGGCATCCACTGTGCTCTCCTGAGCTGATGATGAGCCAGATCACCAGGCGTGGCCAACCTGACCCTCTCAACCAGGACAGTCAGAAAAAGACAGCTTATGGGACTGTTCAGGCCACCTCACCAGTTCAGCACTGGGCTCACCCCGGGGTTCTTTTTGCTTGGGACCAAGGAATGGAGGAGAGCTCTGGCCCTTCCAATGCAATCGTGAGGATGAGAAGAAGAGACAAAGCCTGACAGCCATGCCCATTGGCACAAAGTTCCTCTTCTCTCCCTCACTGATATATATACATATATCTGTATTCAGTGGAGACAGAACTTTAGGAAGGCAATGGGTAGGGGAGCCATGGCTGCTTATGTGCACCTACTGGCTTATTCCTCACCAACTGATGTAGGGAAATCAGAAATCAGAATGGACCTTTTGGCACTGCACGCTGGGAACAACACTTTCACACATACTCCATTTGATGCAGTTAGAGTAAACCAGGAAGAGAAAGGTAAACCACACACTGGGATGTTTTTCAGTAGAGCCATTATTGATGAAAGAATATTAGGTGATGGAAACTGGGCTAAGGTAAGCATACATCCTCCCCTTCTTCAGCTGCTTGTAACAAAGTAAAGTTCAGCTGGTTATTAAATAACTATCTGTTGAGTACCTAAGATGAACTAGGCACTGTTCTGGGTGCTATGGAAACAGATATGAACAAGGCAGAAATGATCCTTGCCCTTGTAGAACTAACATTCTAATTTAGAGGTCAGCAAATTACAAGGGCCATGTTCAGGCTGCCACATGTTTTGGTAAATAAAATTTTATTAGAATATAGTCACACCTGTTCGTTTATGACCTGTTTATGGTTGCTTTTCTGCTATGATGACAGAGATGCATAGTCCCAACAGGGACTGTGAGGCCCACAAAGGCAAAAACACTGACTCTCTTGCCCTTCAAGGAAGTAGTCTCCTATGCCCAGTCTAGAGCTTCACATACTGTACCACAGAGCCTAAGGAACTCCATTCTCTATTTCTGGTGACAAATATGAAAGCTGGATTGATTGGTCCTCCTTCAGGAATAAAACGAGAGAAAATTATCTTGGAGCCTTCAGAAAATCCAAGAAAGGGAAGTCCTGTTAGAAAATGGCTATAGGATCATATGGTAAGAACGTTTGTGTTCATATGTTGTTATGTTTTAAAAAATTAAAAATTAAAAAAAAGAAAAGAAAATGATTTACAGGAACTAGAAAAAAAGTTAAAAAGTTGCAGCTGGTATTGGAATCAGGAAGAGGTGACTTCTGTAAAAAAGAGGCAGAAAGTCTGTAAGAAGAGAACAGGTGAAAATGAAGAACATAACAATGAAATGCCTATATGAGTTGAGATTAAAAAAATAATAATAAGCCCAGTGATGCAAGACCATGTGACTTCCAAGGAAACCAAAATTGCAAAAGAAAAAATAAAACCAGGATAGATGGCAAGAGCAAGTCCAGTGGAGAGAAAAACCTAAATCAACAAAGTAGGAAACAAACAAGAATACTCCAAGAATTCAGAAAAAAGAACAACAAAATAAAAAGTATAAGAGAAATACTGAGGATAATAGTAAGGATTTGCCACACAGACATTGATCTTCTCTAGGAAGCCACCAGAACATTGAAAAAGAAACAAATACAATAAATTTTATTGAGTAACTAGTACATCCTACATATTTTGGCAAGCACGTTACATACATGCCTTAACACTTTTACTCCTTCCAACAACCCTTTAAGACACAAACTAATTTAGCCCTGTTTTTAGAATGGAAAATGTACACATTACATGGAACATGTAAATTGCCCACAATTAGCTACCGAATAGACAAACTAGGGCTCAATTTCTGGCCCAACTACATTTAACATCCGGTATTTTATGTACCTAATCAAAGACACAAATAATGGACATTTTACTGAAGGGAAAAATGACTCAACTTTGTAAATTAAAATGATTCACCCTCATTGTGTCCCAATCACAGCAGTGAAGCATGAGTCACATGTACACACTTGCTGTCACTTTTGATTGCCTTTTTTTCAAAACAAGGAAAGAGCCCATAAATTGGGGATGATCACCAGCAACCTAAGAATCAATGGAGGGGTTTATAAAAACACCTGATTCAATTTCAGACTGCACTAATAAAGATGAATTCCATGGTTGGAAGAAGCATAATGGTATTCTGTGCCCATAAAGCAACATCTAGAATATGGTCCAGTTCTGGGAGCCATTTTTAGGCAATTCCCTCGAACGGAAGATAGCCAGTGAGCACAATGGCATGAAGAGTCAGGAGGCAATATGCAGGTGGAAGCGGATTCACCCTAGCCAAGGGGAAACTACTAGCGGCTAAGCAAGCAGTGTGAGGAAAGAGTGTTAAGTTGCCTTTCAATGCAGGCAATTCTGCAAGTTACCTGCTCCAACTGAAATTTGGCTTGGACCATACATTTAAAAAGAAAGTCAATCCTGTTTGTTTGTTTGTTTTCTGTATAAATAATGTTCAAAGGATTTTCTGGTCAATGAGAGTAAGCCTTTGCTTGAAATATTAGAGGAAATGCCACTTCATTGTATGTGCGTGTGTTTGAGTTTTAACTGCAATTCTATGGCTTGTGGAATGACCTGGCCTTTTGATGTCATTTGGGAATTATTATTTTACAAATTTGGCAGAAAAGAGAGATCATAGTCTAAAGCGAACACTCTCTACAGCCACTTTGTATTGCTTCTTGAAGGGTTTTTGGATGCTTACAACACCTGGAAAGCCCCACAAAAAAGAGCTTTTAAGATGTCAAGTATAGTGAAAAGAAACAAATAAGTGGGTGGGAGCAGTTTCATTATTTGTGCCTCTCTTGAATTAGCAATATGGAGTAATGAAATGGAATAAATTCTAAGTTTTGTTCAGAATATGCTAAAACAGTGAATATTCTATGACTACCCATTAATGTCAATTATTATTCATTATTTATAAGCCATCAAATTTAAAAGAAAATAGATGTCTGTGCTGCATTCTCCCACATTTGTTTCTCTCATCTTACTAAAATATACAACTGCTTCATAACTAATGACCTAACACAACTTAGTAGGAGAAATTGCAACCTAAATTCTAGATACTAAAGTTGATATGGGATAAAATTCTGTTATGTTCTCAAGCTGTTTATCAAAATTTGATTAGTGGTAAATATTTGATACTTTCTTTAAGTTTTACTTTCATGTTCCAAATGATTTTTTTAAACTTTTTTTTATTGCTAACTATAACATATATACCAAAAAGCAATAAATTTCCAAGTACATTTTAACAAGTAGTTATAATAGATTTTAAACTTGGTATGGGTTATAGTTCCATGATTTTTCACTTTTTCTTCCCCAGCTGCTTCAAGACACTGGAGACCAAAAGAAATATCAATAAAATTGTATTAGCTAGAGTTCTCTAGAGAAACAGAGTCAGCAGGAGATAACCGTAGATATAAAATTTATAAAAGTGTCTCACATTACCATGGGAATGTAGAGTCCAAGGTCTGTAGGGTAGGCCGCAAGCTGGTAACCCCAATGAAGGTCCTCAACAAACTCTCAGGAGAGGCTGGCTGGACAACCGTGGGAATGGAAGAATCCAAAGTCTGTGGAGCAGGCTGCGAAGCTGGCAACTCTGATGAAGGATCTGGACAAACTCCACAGGAGAGGCTCTCCAACTGAAGCAGGAAGAGTAACTCTCTCTTCTGAATCCTCCTTAAAAGGCTTTGGGTGATTAGATTAAGTTTCACTCATTGCAGAAGACACCCCCCTTAGCTGATTACAAACGTTATCAGCTATGGATGCAGTTGACATAATCATGATTTAAGTCCATGAAATGAACTCATCAGTGCTTGCCGGATCAGATGACCAGGCACCACCACCTGGCCAAGTTGACACATGAACCTGACCATGACAATAATGATTCAACAGTCTTACTCATTTGTTAAATCCTATCTTCTCTATTATATTCCTCCTCTTTTTTTCTTCTTTTTATGTGATAATATATATACAAAAAACAATTTTTTTGTATATATACAAAAAAAATTGAAAATTTTTTTCAATTCAGATACTGTAACATCAAATTTATTGCAGGAATGCCATAAATGAAAATAATGGCTTCAATTTTATCTGCAATACTCCTTTGCTGTTGCCCACCATTCCATTGGCCCTCTGAGCTGGGACACTAATCCCAGCTTCACTGAAGTAGCTACTTTGGCAGATACAAAATTTAAGAAAACAGCATGGAGCCAGACACATAATGGGAATTTAATCAAGCTTTCAAGGCCTGTCTCTCCCTTAAGCACGGTCGCACTCATGACTCAAGTGTATACTTTGCTTTTTTACTGAAATTTTTTATTGAAAACAATAAATTTCAAAGTACATCACAACAATTAGTTGTAGAAGGATTTCAGAGTTTGGGATGGGTTACAATTCCAAATGATTTTATGTGATCATCTAATCACTGTCATTTTAATTTTGAAAAAGAGAGTTGATGCAACATAGTTTCTAGGTTCAGAGCTTTTGCTGATTTCAATGTTTGAATCTGCTAGGAAAGGTCCTGAAGAGTCAGAGATATTCACACCAGTGCAAACACCTGCATCTCATTTAAGAACTCGGATGAATTCTTTCCTAAAGTGAGTGTTTCCCTTTGAAGTATGGGAGGCAAAACCCCCACATATTTAGATATCATTACAGTTACTAAGTCTTTTTATGTTCTCACTTAAACCTCATAAAAGTCCTGCAAAGTAGGTATTTTTTTTATCATCACAATTGATTTTTTTTCTTTTTTGTGAAAAATAACATACATACAAAAAAGCAATAAATTTCAAAGCACAACACAACAATTAGTTGTAGAACAGATTTCAAAATTTGTATGGATTACAATTCCACAATTGTAGATTTTTACTTATAGCTACTCTAAGATACTGAGACTAAAAGAAATATCAACATAATGATTCAGCACCCATACTCATGTGTTAAACCCTAACTTCTCTATATAACTCCACCATCACCTTTTGATCTTTCTCCAACTCTTTAGAAGAATTTGGGCTATATTCGATCACATGGGATAGGGGGATGGAACTAGTTGATGTTCTGGAAGGGCTGGCCCTCTGCATTTCATGACTTAACTGGCCCAGGGACCCATATGGAGGTTGTGGGCTTCTAGAAAGTTACGTTAGTGCATGGAACCTTTGTAGAATCTTACATAATGCCCTAGGTGTTCTTTAGGATTGGCAGGAATGGTTTTGGCTGCTAAGTTATGGTGGGTAGCAATGTCTAATTGAATGAAGCTTGCATAAAAGTGACCTCCAGAGTAGCCTCACAACTCTATTTGAACTCTCTCAGCCACTGATACCTTGTTTGTTACACTTCTTTTCCCCCTTTTAGTCAGGAAGGCATCATCAATCCCACGGTGCCAGGCCTAAGCCCATCCCTGGGAGTCATGTCCCATGCAGTCAGGGAGACTTTCACCCCTGGAAGTCAAGTCCCATGTATAGGGGAGGGCAATGATTTTACAGAGTTGGGCTTAGAGAGAGAGAGGCCACATCTGAGCAACAAAAGAGATCCTCTGGAAGTAATTTTTAGGCATAAATATAGGTAGGTTAAGCTTCTCTGCTACATAAATAAGTTTCACAAGAGCAAGCTTCAAGATCAAGGACTTGACCTATTGATTTGGGTGACCCTAATGTTTGACACAGCCCCGGGGCTTTTTCCAGTGGTTAAGTTTAATAGTTCTGTATTCTTTCTCCCATCCCTCAAGGGAATTTGCCAATTCTTTCTGATTATCTGCTTAATATACTCTGGTACGTATGCAGGCATCACATTAAGCTATACAGGATTAAAGGCCCTCATTCTGTTTCTGGACTCCCTGTGTTTGGATTGTTTAAATGATCTATCCAGACAGTTTGTTAGATTATGGGATACAGAAAATTTAGGTTCTAGACAAAATAAACCTTTCTTCCTTTGGTCTCAAAGAGTAGATGAGGTTCTAAAATATAGAAAATGTCTTCCTTACCCCTGTATTCTGAATTACCTTAGTCCCAAACTGACTGGCTTCATTCTTATCTCTAAATATCAGGTAATACCTATATAAAACAGCCTCTCAAAATGCAGAAATAACAATTACCACTTCAGACTAAATGTGACTGTTATAAGAGTTTACAATCTAGGTCCCTGTTTTCTTATAAGTATTTTCTAAATGAGACTGTACAATATTTGCTCTTTTGTTTCTAGCTTATTTTGCCTCTTATGCCTAGCTTATTACACTCAGTGTTAGGTCCTCAAGGCTCATCCATCTTGTCATGTGGTTCAGGACATCATTTCGTCTTATTGCTGCAAAATATCCCATCATCTGTATATACCACATTTTGTTAATCTACTCGTTCTGCTGATGGGCACTTGGACTGTTTCCATCTTTTTGGCAATTGTGAATAAGGCTGCTATGAACATCAGTGTGCAAATGTCTACTTGTGTCACTGCTTTCAGCTCAAAACAGGTATTCTTAACTCCTATATAATATATGAGAAAAACAAGACTTAGAAATTTAATGAGTTTTCCAGAGTGTAACAGCCTTCAAATTGCAGGGCCTGGCCAGATCCACTCCACACCACACTGCTGAATTTGTTACTAAATAAGAGGATTTGAAGTCCTGACCCCACCCAAATGATTCCTTATCTTCCCTCTCAAAGGTCGACATGGAGAATGATGCTGAATTTGATTATGAAATTTAAAATGTGTTTCTGGAAAGTTTCCGTAGTTTTCATTTGGAGGTCTATTTTTCCTTCCACTTTGCTGACATAAGAAGACTCTTCAATAGGTTATATGTGAACACAGGGCCTGTGTTCTGTTCCTTCTTTGGAAAGCTGGAATAGTGACTTGTGTTGAAACAGGCGAGTGATCATGTCTGTGGACTGAATTTGGGGACTGAATTTGTAGTTGAACATCTCCTTGTAGGTACAGGATGTATTTAATGATTATTAACTGGCCTCCTTTGGACTCTGGCTGACAACGCTAAAAAAAAAAAAAATCCATTTATTTAATCCATTTAGCTTAATGAGTGGCCATAGAATGAAAAAGAACCAAACTGATTGGCTATTTTTACTGCATTTCCAAACCGACTTCTCATATCAATTAAGCAGCCTGTCAGTTCAATCCAACCAAATGGCTGCCCCTAGTGTCACAGGCCTGGGTCTCTATCTGAGGATAAGGGCATATTCCAACCGCTGATCAAGGCTTCAGTGCCCAGACCTGGGATAGAAAAAGAGCACTCTGTTCTCCTTTAAACATTCCAATGTGGAAAGAAAAAGTGTGAACAATCTATCCATCCCCAAACCTTGATATGATCTGTGGAATGTAAGAACACCTAGCAACATGAAATTTGACTTCTCTATTCACCAAACTCAAGACACAAAACCTTCTAGAATTATCAAGGAAGCCCACCCAATCAATGGAATTCAGAGCTAAGAATTAAGCCACTAAGTGGCATAATTGCTGTAATTAGTCAAATGGTGTAATTACAGTAAACACATGATAAGTTACCACTGAAGCATGTAATTGCTGAGCATAATGATGTTATTATGATTTCTGATGATATAATATGATTTGGATTCATAATAAATGCCCATAACAATATTAAGACAGTTTTCATTTGTGAATTTTCTTAGAAACTGACAGTGCGAGAATTTTTAGGTTTAAGTCCAAGTCAGACAAGAAATCAGAGCATTCTTTCAAAGAAATAAAAATGAATATTTTTAACATGATACCTTGTCAAGAAAATGGACATAAAGAGATGAAGGTCTTGAAGTGTAAAGTAGGTCATCAGGATAATCCTAAACAGGTATTAAAGGTAATGACAACAATTTTTTTAAAAAGCCTATGTTATTTCATGCATAGTCCATTGCTCTGGAATTTACCATTTTACCTAAGGTTTCCCAGTGAACTATCCATGAAAGTAAGGTTTCCCAGAAAATAATGCTGTCAGCAATGCTTTTGGTTGAACATTCCTAAAAGACAATCTTTTTAAAGTGTTTGCACATTGGTCATACATGTGTTCAAATTTTGTGTCATATAATGGTAGACTGATAATTATGAGTGGTCTTGAATTCTTTCTAGAAGTAGATTTTGTATAGCCAAAATATTTTTATGCCATAGAATTATGATATTAGAAAAACTCTTAGAGTAAAGATTAAGAAATCCATAGTTCAAAAGTGCATGAACTCATTCTGTTCAGCTCATGGTGCTTACCCTCAGAAGTGGGTCTTCTTGGGAGAGGCTCATAGGGCTCATCAGTATAGAAAGTCAGGTTGACAAGCCAGAGATTATCCCATCCATCTCGACTTGGTTGGGACCTTCTCTATAGATGCTCAACAGCTCTTTATGCTCCTTCTGCTTCAACTTTTGCAGCAAAGAGGGTCTAGTCTTTGAAAGAACTTTTTCCATTTTCTCCAAAACAACCCAGTTGTTGGAAAATTATTCTACATATTGACCATAGTTCTTCCACATCATAAATTCTGCTTTTCTGTCTTACTCTCTGTTCTAGATGAAAGTTCTCTTAATATTTGCAACAAAATTATAGACTCCCACGCAAACTGTTTCTTCTCCAGAATGCAGGTCTCCTGCAGACGAGATCTGACATTGCCCAACCTCTCTGGCGATCACCAATCCATCAAGACTCCATTTATGGTTATCTAGACCAGGCGCCAGCAAATGTTTTCTGAAAAGTGACTAACAGGATATAGTTTTGCTTTGTGGGCCATACGATCTCTGTTGCAACTACTCAACTCTGCATTGCAGTGCAAAAGCATATCTACTCACTAATTAAATGGACGAGCATAACTGACCTCAATGAAATTTCATTTATGAAAAAAGGGTCAGGTGGGATTTGCTGCATGTTTGCTGGTCCCTGATCTAGAAGATTCTCAGGTAGAAAAGAGCCTAGGGAAACTGTGACTGCTCTTATCTGCCTCCCTAACTTCTGCTAACACAGGTTAACTATTTTCCTCTAAACAATGAAGCCTACTATCATTTTGTATTGAGCATGCAGTTAACAAAGCTCCAGAATCAGCAGCACTGTGCTAAGGTAGTAAGGTTCTCTATCTGCACTGTCCATTGTGGTGACTACTAGGCACTTGTGACTACCTAGCATTTCAAATGTGGATGGTGCATTTTAGGAACTGAATTTCTGTCTAATTAGAATTAATTTATATTAAAATTTAGACAACTACATGCATGGCTATCATATTGGACAGCACAACCCTATATACTGCTTTCCTACGTGGATGGCTCTTCAGTTCCATCCTACTCATTTACAGTACTGCACATTACCTTTTATTAAATTTGCACATGAAGCAGTTCAGTATCACTTAAGCAAATATCAAGCTTTAAGCATTATGGACATTCAATAAATATTAGTGATAATAAGTAAATTGAATCATTAGAGATAAAATATAGAAACAAAATACAAGAAATAATTATAACCAGTCTTACTTTTACTGACAAGATTTGGAAGTAGGACCCATGGTCACATAAAGATACAGGCTATCATTATTTTAATGAATTTCACACTTTTGGTATTAATCTGAAGTTAATTCAAGCTTTTCCTATTTGACATGAATATTGATGGGTTTTCTTAGTTAATTTTCACTTTTTTCCTGTGCTCGAGGATTTAGATTTCAGCATGCATTGTTTATTGCTTAATTTCCATTCTAATTCTAGAGAAAGAGGAAAAGATCATTTCATCCCATGCTCGATGTGAGAAAGAAATGAACCAGAAAACTAAACAACAAAAGAATTAAGAACTCATCCTGCTATAAAGTAAATGAGCTCATGGACTGAAAACCTAATGATTATTCAAAATGCTTTTACTGCATTCAGTAACTTATCTAGTGAACAAAAACTGTTATTTACGATGGAGTACAAGGGTGAACTACAACAAATGTGGATCCTGCCCTCTCGTAGCTGACATTTAGTGTAGACAACAGGCATTAATAGAGGAACCTCAAAAATAAAACACCATTTACAAGTTACTCCGGAAAACCCCACACACACCAAGGGTGCAAGGCCAATGGGCCTGGTAACATCCAAGCAGAGGCAACCTTTGAGTAGCCATCTAAGGAACAAGGACAGAGCTTCCCAGGCAGAGCAGAAGCAAATGAGAATGAAGAAGCATGTTGGACCAAAAACCAGGGGCGAGATCAAGTAAGCTGGAGGCTTGGTGGAAACTGGACTTCCGAGTTAATACTAGGATACTAGTCCCTATCCTGAGAGCAAACAGACGATGATAAGGACATTCAGGACAGGGCGGGGGAACCTGAGGTGGAACATGACCCAGGCTGCATTTTGAAATGATCTCTCTCTGGGCGCACTATGGACATGGAACAAGGGCCAGAGGGAAATGGCTAGGTTAACTCTGCCATCAGATGGTGAGAAAAGACTGTATCTTGAACTGGAGAGTGAGATGAACTGAATGAGTGTACTTGAGAGACAATTCAGAAGGTAAAACTGACAGGGCCTGGAGTAGGAACAGAAGAGTAAGGAGAGAAACGGGCATGATATGACGGCCCGGGTTTCTGGCCTGAAGAGTGGTAGAATGGAGCCTCCACTTGCTGCCAGGAGAGCCTTCTTGTTCTCAAGAGGACTGGCCAAATGCTCAAGAGAACAGGCAGTTGCAGAATCAAGCAAGCTCTTGAGCTAAGTGTGTGATTACGCAGTTAAAGCAACCTTTCCAGAACAATAAATGCCTCCAGAATGGAGGAAGGGCTTTGTTTTGGTGGCTGTGTGTGTGTATGTGTGTGTGTGACTGTGTGCAGTTTTTAAATAAAAGAAATACACAATAAATCCCAATAACTTATACTCCATCCTGTGGGAGTCTGTTTAGCTTGCTGAATGCAGACACGCCTGCCTGTGCCTCTCTCTGCGAAGCAGCGCTCTCTTTGGCTTCCACAATTGCCAAGTACAAGGTCGGGACTACACTGAATACCTGCCTCCCACTGTTGTCCCCAGTGCTTCCCGGTGAACATAAGAAATGCAATCAAAGGCTTTAGAATCTCTATTGCCTTGGAATAAAAAATGTCAAACAACTGCATTTTATGGATCCCAAGCTTTTGCTTATTCATGGAGGATATTTCCAATCATTCTCTCCCCTCTGGGCCAAATCAATATGACCTGTTACGTATTATGTTTTCCTAAATGAAGTATTTGTGTATATATTACATTTTCCTATATGAATTATTTCTTCTCTCCTATATTCTCCTATAAGTACGGGTACAAAAAGAAAAACAGAGAGGCACATTCAGCCTAATTGTGGCCACCCCAAGTAATTCACACATGACTTTATTAGCATTTATTTGACTGAAACAATGATTTGATTATGTGTCTGTTGCCATTCCTGACTTGGCAGTGAGGTCCTTTAAGACATAGGTCAATGCATGAGGCCTGTGTGTCATTTAGTCAATAAAACATAAGTCTATTCTAACTTAGGGACCAATGCCTGTCACACAGAGGGACCTCAGTAGAAGTCTGTTGAAAGAAAGAAGGAAAGGAGTGGAAAGAGAGGACAGGAACAGAGGCAAGGGGAGGGGAGGAGAAGAGAAGGAAAAGGAAAAGGAAAAGGAAGGAGAACTTGAGTGATTTTCTGGTTTCATGTTCAGACTTCAGCCTTAACCTTTAACCTTTACGAACTGCCCCCTTTAATTTCCCTCTCCAACCCCGCAAAGATTTAAAGTCATCATCAAACATTACTGATAAGCCATGAAAGGCAGTATCAAGAGTAATAGTTTAGCTATTGACCTGTCTCAAATCTGCAGATAAGACAGGTTCAATGTGGGGGACTCTTTAAGACCTTTGATTCTGTGGGTTACAAATAAAGGTCCCAATGGTGGGAATTTTCCCTGTTGTTTTTACGGTCTGCAATCCTATGGCATTTAGAGCTGCAAGCCTTAGGTACCATCCCCAAAGTACTACAGCTTAGTGCCAATTACCCCAACATCTTAACTCAAAACATCCTCATCTGCAGCAAGTAGTTCTGTTTGAAAAACCTCCATAACCACTTAACTGGCAGTATCAGTTTTCTATTGCTATATAACAATATTACCACAAACTCAGAGGCTTAAATCAAAACACATTATCTCAGAGTAAACCCAGGCAGAGCTTAGCTGGGTCTTCTGCTCAGGGTTTCATACAGCATGTAATCAAGCCAGCGACTAGAGGCTGGGTGCTCACGGGAGGTTCAACTGGGGAAGGATGAGCATCTGGTTTCCCACAGTGGTTGGTGGAATTCTGTTCCTGGAGGTTATGCAGGACTGAGGGCATCATATATATATATATATATACACACATAGAATAACATTTTTAATTAAAGTTAATAACAAATTAGTAAATTATATATATACACATAGAATAACATTTTTAATTAAAGTTAATAACAAATTAGTAAATTATAAATGAAAAAATCTTCATATTTGCTTAAAAATCATTTATCAAATGCTAGCCTCCAGATTATCTGGAGAAGTAAAGATGCAAATTGTTATAAATCTGGCACCCCAATAAAATTCGGGTTTTTAAAGTATATAAAATGGCCCTTAAATCATCCTAAGTTCCACTCCAGAAAATTTTATTTTACCCTTTTCATTAGTTGAGTTAGAACCTCCTAAACATTTTACCCTAGTGTGGAAAAAACTGTCTGAAGATGCAAAGCACAATAAAATAGTTTTATGAAAATAAAAAATACCCGTTAAAACTACGTTATCATAGCTGGCAGCATGTAAAATTAGTAATTCATATAGTTTTAAAAGTTGCATAGCTGCAAGATGATTTATTGCTGATTAATTGCTAAGCAGTTTTATTTAAGAAGAAACAATGCATTTAATAAATTGCTATTCAGTAAACAATGCTAGATTCAATTTATGAAAATATAATAATGTAAAGTGATTTACTCTTTGGGCTGCCTTCTGATAGTGTTAAATCTTTGAAAAATATTAACGTATTTTAGCTTTCCTATGTAGAAGTCTACTTTCCACTCTTGGGGAAAAAATGGAAGAACTTGAGCTCATGGTCTGCACTCAGAGAATGCTTTACTGCTTGATTACACTTCTTAGTTTCACATTTAAAATTTTAATTTATAAGAAATAAATTATGTGGTTTTCAATTTAAGAATAAATGAATGTAGAAATATTATGCTGAGGAAATTAAGAGACCCCAAAATAAAACAAAAACAAAAACAAAAACAAAGCACAGCTGGTTGTGCAGCTCTACAGAATGTAATACAAAGTAAATCAACTTTTAAATCAAGATAACTTTGGCATCTGAATACAAATGTTTATCAATATTACCTATGTAGATGACTATTAAGGGATGTGCAACATTTTCAAAATCTCTGTGTGTCCTTTATGTGCATGTTTGGTACACTAAGTGCTGTGGTAATTGTCCTTTTCAGCAGGATTTCTTCTTTTTTTTCTGTATGATTGTCCATCTCGGTAATACCAAGTCTCACAGAACTCAGATTTTTGGCTGAGTACGCCTGTGTTTTTATTTTTGTCTTTCCAGAGACAGATGTTTATATCCTCTAGGTTTTTCAAGCATCTTGAATGTATAAAAAAACCCATAGTACAGGAATCTGATGCTTAACTGAAGGATGTTTAGGGCAAGATCTATTTACTTCAAACCATTCATCTATGCAGCCTTTCTGATAAATGCATAAACATGGCAGTCGTGCTATAGCATGCAATTCTTCAAGGCATATTGCAATTCTTCAAGGCATATTGCACATTCCCCAGCATCTTTACTCAGTACATCCTCATTATAAGTTATTCTTGGCTTTGTTAAACACATAACAAGATGCAAGTCCATTTTATCTGAGGGTAGAAATTCTGAGCATAGAGGGCACTTAAATCCTCCAAATATGTGTGCTGGGAATGTTATAATGACATTAGGAGAAAGCATACCTTGCAGAGGATGGTAGGTACATTTGTCTGATTTGGCTTTAGATAGAAGGAAAACAGAAAATAACCTCTGAAATTTCCTAAATCCTCACTCATGTGCTTTCAAATAGAACAGCACATTGCTGGTAAAAGTCTGAAACCCCCCAGGCCAAAATTTCAATTAGAGTGTCCTGCCTTTCAGTTCTCTGCTTGCTTTATGAAAGTATATGAGGAAAATCCTTGTATACCATTTTTGATCATTTCTATGTCTTGTGTGTACATATGTTAAATGACAACTTCTTTAAAAATTGCATTACTCTCTGTTTTGCTGGTTCATACAAATGGAATTAGTGTATATATTGCCCAAATTTTGGCAACTACCAAAGTACCATATTCATTCTAATACTCTTCTTAGATTCTTAAGTGTTTTCTATGTAAATAATTATATTATTGCAAATAATGTCCATTTTTTTACCCAATCTTAGATTTCATGTATTTTTATTTATTTTTCTTAGCTAGAACCTCTAGTATAATATTATAAAGAAATGAAAGCAGAATTTTGCTTCTTCATGATTTTAAAGGGGATTTCCTTGCGTATGACTTTTAATTATAGCATTTTTGAGGATATTTATCAACTTGGGGCTATTTTCTTCTATTCCTGGTTTTTAAAAGGGTTTTTTTTAAGATCATAGAAGAATTGTATAAATTTATCCCTTTATTTCTTGGGTCAATTATGTTGTATGTGAATTATATTTCAATAGAACTGTTTTTTACAAAGTCTTAGCCAATTTTATTCATGAACATAGAGGGCTGGGTATTGTCTGGGGGGACAGGAGCGTCTGAGACATGGGCGTCTTGCCATCCTCACACGGTAGCACAGGGTTACAAGATCATGAGCAGGGTCACGTTAGCTTCCTGAGGCCCAGGCTAAGAACTGAAAAAAGATCTGTTTTATTCTACTGGTCAAAGCAAATTGGAAAGCCAGGCCTGGTTCAAGGGGTGGCTCCGGCTCTTGATGGGAGGTGCTGGAAAATCACATTGCAAAGGGGTATAGATTCAGGAAAAGGTTAATTGAACCATTTTGCAAGTAATCTATCAGAACACCGTTCCCCAAGGTCTTTTTATTCTCTGGTGTTGGTCTCTCTCAATTCTAAAGTTCATATTTCAGTGAGGGAAGCTGATGAGGCTAGTTTGGAGTAAGACAGCTGTGGGTATGGGGCAAGGTCAGATAGATTGAAATGGCTTCCTAAGGCCACTCCATGGAACTAAAGTCCAAATCATCTGGAGTTCCCATGAGCCAAGCAGTCACTCCAAAGGGCAAGTGGGCAACAATGCAGAGGTGCTAACAGGGAATGACATCATCATATTGGCTTTTGCAAACAATCCCAGTATTGTGGGAAGTTTAATGCATAAGGGCAACCTTGCAAATCAGCTAGAGAGCAGGAATGGTGGGTGGACAAAGAGGAAGGGATAGCTTCGAGGAGCATCTAAGTGGGAAAGGGGGGAAAAAAAGTTGATGAATTGGATACTGGCAAATAATGTAAGAAAGCATGACTGGATGACTCCTATGTTTCTGGCTTAGTCTTCCAGGTCAAGGATTATACCCTTAGTTAAAATAAAGGTACGAGGTAGAAGCGTGAATAATGCCTTTAATTTTCTACCCTTATATGTCCTCGTTTTACTACTATATGTTAGTGCTTTACATGTTTATCCATTAATGCCATGTTTTCTGGGAACAAGCAATATGCTTGGCACTATATTGCTGTGAATTTAGCCATGATCAAGACAGGTGATGAGATCAGTGGCAGATTTCAGAGGGAACACACAAAAACAATAAATGCACAATTTAAATAAGGATAAGTGTTTAAAAATAACGTAACATGGAAGGGGATGACTCCTTTAACTAAAGGGAAGATGATGAAGCCTATTCGAAAGGATCATCTGGGCTGAGACCTAAATGGTGACTTAAGTCCAGTATTGTGAAATCGGAGAGACCAGCACTCTATGCAAAGGGAAAAAATAGCAAGTGCAAAGACCCTGAGTTGAGGACACAGTGTGCATGAAAGACAGAATAAAGGCCTGTGAGTTGGGGAAGAGAACGCAGAGAGGACATGAATTGTTGCGCATTTACTCTTCAGATTCTTAAAAATCATAGAAGATTCTGTTGCATCCACAATGCCACATGCTCAATGGTTTTGATTTATTATGTTGATCAAAATAATACTACTACTGGTGACAGGTGGTCCTGAATGACCCTGAGTTATGCTGATCCGAGTTCCAAATTATGGGGCTGGCAAACTTTGTCTTGATTTCATTTCCCATTCTCTGCTCCCCATTTCCCTGTACAGTGCATTGCATAAAAGCTTCATTCTTTTCATGCTGTGCTTCTCATCTGGGCCAGCCCAACTCAAACAGCTGCACCATCCCAAGATTAATCCATTCCCACCCCGTGGAACTCACGTCTGAATTACTGCTTTTTGTGGTGAAGAGACACACCCTTTGATGTGTATGGCTCAAAAAGACACCCCCCAGGGATATTTCTTTTAAAGAAGTTTCCAGAATAGAAAATGTCTCAGCTATATAATAGGTTTTGACTTTACAGCATCAAAGGAAAGAGTTTTCTCCCCCTTACTATTACTCAGATATTTTAAATAAGCACATATCCATGAGGTTGTTCATTGATGCTAATTCAGAAAAAGAAGGAAATTATTGTTCAGCAAGGGGGAATTACATCTCAGTAATATGTGTAATATTTTTCCTGAAAATTACATTAAATGGTGATTAGGTTGTTTTCTCTACAATTTGTCTCTGTAATCTACACTAGGTGGCACTGTGTAGCTCATTTTTAAGTATCCCTTTATATGAAAGGAAAGATATTAAAAATCATGAAGGATGCCTAACACGGCAGCCCCCAAATGCTTGCAAGCATTCTGCTCAACTGGCTGAAGTTCTGCAAGGAGACAGCTCATTTCCTATACATGGGTTAACATTAGTCTAACTCACTGTAAAACCAAGAACACTTACTCACAATTTGAGATTTTCTCTCTTTTCCCCATTTGCATACCTGTCAACCTGTTAAAAAGTGAGAATTTTGGAAATGCAAATAGCCTACTCATGAAATTCAATGATGTGCACATTCGCCTGATTTTGAAATATTTCAAAAGTACACCATTCCCTTGATGCTTAAAAAATGTCTCCCCTGAAGATAATGGTGCTGGAATGGAGTCAGCTCCCACCCACTCCATCAGCTTCACTTACTCTAGCCTTCCCCTTTCTGTGGCATCATGAAGTCAGGAATGTGCTCAAATGTACTTTCAGTAGGATGAACGACTGTCCCAATTTCCTTGTTACTGGTCAATCTACTAACTCTGGATACTATGAAACTTACTTGTATTATTACAAACCCACCGCCCCCATCTAAGAACTCCTCTGCAGACACATGTGAACCCTGAGTTCTTATAGTTAAGACCCAGGCAGGAGAGAAGGAATGTTACTCAGCCTACAAAGCTTTTAAAATTCCATAAGAATGAGGGTTTGGAGTTGATGGCTGGCAAAAAGAAGGAAAAATGTTTTCCAGGATACTTTCCAGCAGCAGAACTATTTGGCCATGTCCAAAATCTTCACAAGAGTAACTACAGAAATGGAATGACTCGAACTATCACTACAGGGAGCACTGAGAGAAATTTTCAAGTAAGTATGCCACCATTCCAGTAAGATCTAAAATAAGATTAGATCACTTCTCCAATGAAGTGCAGATCAACAAATTATGCTAGCATTGTTTTAGGTGACAGTGATGATAACTGCTGCTAAATCTGCTGGAATACAATATATCAGAAATTAATCTTGGGATGGTGCAGCTGTTTGAGTTGGGCTGGGCTTTTTCAATGGGGTTTTATTAGGTTACAAATGTACAGTCCTAAGGCCATCCATGAAAACGTCCAAATTAAGGCATCAAGAGGAAGATACCTTCTCTGGGGAAAGGCTGCTGGCATGTGGGATTCCTTTGTCATGTGGGAAGGTACATGGCAAAGTCTGCTGGTCCTTCACTCCAAAATGTCTCTGGGCTTCTCTGGATCTTTGCTTGTTTCTCCCAGGGTGTTTCCATCTCTCTGCCTCCTTAAGTTGGTTTCGTCTCTATCCAAAATGTCTCTGCCTTTTATTCTCTCAAAAAAGAATCCAGCAAGGAGATTAAGACCCACTTTGAATAGGCTGGGTCACATCTCCATCTCCATGGAAACAGCCTAAGCAAAAGGTCGTACAATAAGCCTGCACCCATGTGTTATCTCCGCTAATCGGCACAGTTGCCCTAAGAGGTCTGCATCCTTAACTTCATTTTAAAGACCAGAAATCCTGGGCACAGGCTTGACAAACTTTGCACAAGCAGAGAGGAAGCAGATTTTGAAGCCAGTGCTCTCTAACTCAGAAAATTTGGCATTTTACCACTTCTTCCAACAGTTTTCTAAGGTACCAGGCAGGATGCTCTCATCAGGAATGAGGACCTGCTTAGGAACTGTCATCCTTGGAAGCCATTTACCTGACTTCAGACTATAAAGAAGTGTAGAATTGCCTCAGATTAGGTAACAAATTAATATCAGTTAGGGGGTTCCTTCACTCAAGACTTTGTTAAAAAAAAAAAAAAAAGAAAGATTAGTTGAAACCACGAGTTCACAAAATAAACTGTTTCTCCAGATTTTATAAGGCAGATAGATTACATAAACAAACCACAAATAATATATTAAGATCCCAGCAGAAAAAAAAAAAAGATACTGAGGAGAGTATAATAAATTGACCAAGTTCAAGAATTTGAGACAGTTGAGGGAAACCAGCACAGGAAATTGAAGCACCCTAGAGCACTGGGGAGCCGTTATGACTCCCAGCCCTTAAGTGGTCTGGGGAAGGGATGATCAGCAGAGCCTCCCAGCAAGTACCTGCTAGAAGCTCATCTGGAGCCAGATGGCAGGAGCCTGCAGAGGCCAGCCACTGGGGCCAGGCTCGTAGGGTACAAAAAGCACGCAGACGGGTGGTGGGGTGTCTAGAGGAACATACAAAGCATATGCTCTTGCCTGCTATGCTGCTTCCGGGTAGATCCTCAGGTTTGTCTTATCCATTTCCATATTCCTCAAGCCTCTAATTGGCTTCTGCTATGCTTATTCACTGTCCAGTAGCTCGTTCTGCTTACAGTGATCATTGTTCTACCCCAACCACAGCAGCTTCATCTACAGAACAGCAACTAGCAATTGGAACAGCCCCCCAAACACCTCCAGGCAAATTAGTGGAGATTCAGGATATCCAAAAGCATAACACTACTGAAAAAATGCTTAAATACCCGACATTGCCTTGTGAACTCAGTTACACAATTTCTTCTGAAAATGCTTTGTGAGCCCCACGGTTAAAGGGAGTTTATATAATCCCTGGGCTCTAGGCTGGAAGAAGATATCTTTGAGGCTAGTGTTTTCTGAAAGACCCTCCCAAGGTATTCAGAAGCAATTTCCTCTGGAGTTATTTCTGGTCTCCCATTTTCTAATTTCCCCATGTTACAGAAGCTGGGTTAAACTTCAGCTGCATGCCAGCAGTTTAACCCTTTCATTTCCATTTACCAGTGGGTTATCCAAGAGGAGCAGAGCAGGATGAGATGGAAAACAGTATCAGGCAGACACGTCTGGAAAAATGAGTGCCCTGTACCAAGAACCATACCTTATAAACCCTTAGCAAGCAGGTCAATTATAAGCCTGATCTTTTCAGACACTTAGAAAGAAATTTCTCTTTGCTTCTCTTGAGATGTCTTGGCAAAGAAGAACTAATTTGGATTTCAGGAACTCGGGCTGCATGGTTTCGGATCCTCATCATAATTTTGAGTGAAAGTATGTCATATTTCTGTTTCCTGCCTTTATAAACTAAAAATTAAAATACTGCTGAGAGCAGTGCAATAAAAATCACACCGACACGGTTAGACCGCTGTCCTATCTTTGTGCCATAATAACGGGGAAAGCCTCTAGTATCAGCATTGGCCTCCAGCTATAAAACCTGCAGCCAGTAAGGAAGGAGTCAGGGACTCAGTCAAAGCCTAAGGTCTTTTCATGAGGGTTACAACTCCCCTAATGGTGTTAGAAATATTAACTCACACCATACATATTCAGCAGAAATGTATTTTCTAGATTTTTGTCTTTTCCAAAATCCCACTCACTGATTAGCTGGAAAAACAAACAGATGACCTAAATTTTCAACCCATTTCTAAGCTGAGTCTAATGAGATCGTTTAAACAGAGCCTCTAAGAGGGCACCGGCAGAATTCAGTATACAGTAGATGAAAACCTTCCTTCCTCAGAAGCTTCACACACTCTCCCTGCTTCCAGCTCTAAGACAATGCCAGGATGTGGGGGTGGAGGTGTCTAGGGGGCCTCGAGGTGGCAGGAAAGGGCCAGGATCCCTCCCTACTGGTACCTGGGGTGATGGTGCACATTCCTCGGACTGTTGGCTTATGTGGCATTTGCAACTGGCACCTAAAAATGGCATCAATCAGA
The DNA here is from genome assembly GCA_004026745.1 of Myrmecophaga tridactyla. Lineage (NCBI taxonomy): Eukaryota > Metazoa > Chordata > Mammalia > Pilosa > Myrmecophagidae > Myrmecophaga > Myrmecophaga tridactyla. The sequence goes on from PVIY010026308.1 coordinate 23,404, forward strand.
ATTTTTCTCTCTGCTTGCTCAGGACCCAGAAGCGCTCCCAGGTGACTCAGCAGGTTTTGACTCCAGCTTAGTCTATGGACCCTTCTGAGGTCCAGCGGTGGCTCCCTCTAGCTCCCCTGGGGAGGGGGAGAGGTTCTATTCTGTCCTCAGTTCAGGCTTTCTTTAGTCTCCCTGGGAACGCCCTGGTATGCTCCCCACCTGGACTTTCAGCTTCTCTTGTTCTGCAAATGACACTGAGAAATCAGAGCAGGTGGGAAAGGCTGAGCTACAGAAGCTAGTCACAAGATACAATGGCTGAGGCCCAGGTTGAAGTGGTACACAGTGTCCATGAGGATGCACCTTGCAGAGTACAGCTCCGGAAGTGCACTGGACCAAGGGGCGCTGCCTCATGGCCATGTGCTCCTAGGACTCACCTTCCCTGGCTATGCCACATCACGACTGGGTGCAGCTTAGGTATTACTGTGCTCAGCAGAGTAACAGTCTCCTAAAGACATCCATGTCCTAACCCCAGAACATGGGAATATACTACCTAACATGGCAAGGGGGTCTTTACAGAGGTGATCAAGGATCTGAAGATGGGGAGATTACATTGGGTTAAACTAATGGGCCCAGTGTCATCATATGGATCCCTGTAAGAGGGGGGCCAGAGGATCAAAGGCAAAAGGATGGGATGATGGAAGCAAGGGTTGGAGTGATGCACAATGAAGACAGAGGAAGGGGCTATAAGCTAAGGAATGCAGGAAGCCACTAGAAGCTGGAAAAGGCAAGGAAAGGAGCCTCCCCTTGAGCTTCCAGAAGGAATGCAGCTCTGTCACCACCTAGATTTTAGACTTCTGAACTCTAGAACTTCAAGAGAATAAACCTAGGCTCTTTAAAGCCACTTCTGGTAGGAATGTTTTACAGCAGCCACAGGAGACTAAGGCACCTGGTTTCTTCATTTTCTTATTTTTTTGCTCCTTCCTATAGTACTATGGGGCTCCTCTCTTCCTTCCTTCTCCCTGGATCTTCCTTTCTTGCATAGAACTCTATGATCTGACCCACCAACTATGGCTTTTGAAGTACTAAATACACAAATAAGGAAATGAGTAATTCTTGCTCAGGTTCACAAGGCTGGTTCACAAGGCTACTTTCTTGATCCAAAATCCTACATTCACATCAGAAAGCACAGTTTACCCAGTTATTTCTCATCTCATTTCTTCTATAATACACAGAACCTTCACACCCAAGCTCACCCTGCCCAAGGAGAGGAACCACCTGAGAAAGCTGGAATAACTAGAAAGACTGTACTCAAAAATAAAAAAGGGGACCAAAGAAAAAAATGGAATAATTTCCATAATATTACTCATGTTACAAAACTACCACCTGCCGTTTATTACTGCTGGGAAACAGTAAAAAATAAAGTATTTATCTTTCGATAGTTTGTAGTCTTTGATCAATGCTTTCAAACTTGAGCATGCATCAGAATCAATAGAGAGCTTGTCACAACACAGATGGCTGGATTTCTTCAAGGGAATTGAAAACAGGTCTTCAAACAAACACCAGTATGTGAAGGTTCATAGCAGCCTCATTCACAATAGCCCAAAGGGGGACACAACCCAAGCGTCCACTGACAGATGAACTGATAAACAAAACGTGGTCTAGCCACACAACAGAATGTTACTCAGCCATGGAAAGGAATTGAGTTCTGATGGCTGCCTCAGCATGGATGAAGCTCTGAGTGAAAGATTTATACTGAGTGAAAGAAGCTATACACAAAGGACATAAATGGTGTGAGTCCAGTGATAGCCAGAAAAGGCAAATCTATGGAGACAGAAAGTAATGAGCGGTTACCAGGAGTTGAAGGAGGGGAAAGGGAGTGACTGTTAATGGGTGTGGGGTGACTTTTTGGGGCAATGAAATGTTCCAGAACTACACGGCGGCGATAGTCATACAACTCTGTGAATGTACTTAATGCCACTGAATCTTATACTTCAAAACGGCTAAATTGCTAAATTTTACGTTCTGTGTATTTATCACAATTGAAAAAATAAAGAGGAAATACTAAGCATACTGACCAGGAAACGGAATGCAGGCGGAGAGATGAGAGGAGGTGAATACTCTGAAACCCCAACAGCCAGGAGGTTTTGTACCAAATAATACAAGTAAGTGTTTTTTTTAAAATGCTCACAGGTTGGTGGGCCCTATCCCCAGCACTTCTGATTCAATAGGTCTGGGGTGGAGCTGAGAATGTGTATTTCCAAAATGTTCCCAGGAGATATTGGCATTGCTTGTTTAGTGGGGGAGAAGGCACAAGGCAAGATAGAAGTGTCGGGTGAATGGTACAAGAAGGTATCTACCGGCAGGGAGAAGAGCAAGAATTGCTTCTCTTTCAGGAGGTGAGACAGGGCAAAAGGAGTCATGGTATTTCAGCTGGGCCTTACAAAGTCCAAGACAGGAGATGATTTCAGGTCCAGCAAAGGGTACAGGTGTGGGAGCAGAGAAAAGCATGTACTGGAACTGGCTGGCAAATGGCCAGCACACCTCACCACCAGGTTGTAGCGTGTGTGAAGAAGACACTGAGCCTGTTGATGGGTGTGGGGTGACTTTTTGGGGTAATGAAAGTAGGCGGGATCCAGGTTTATTGACTTAAATACCACGTTACGTCTGTGAAATTCAGCTCAGCAAGAACTTATGAGAGACTGTGTATTCAGTGCCAAGAGGTCAGCAAGCAAGAACTGGCCCCTGTAAGGTTTGAAATCCACTGGTAGGAAAGAGGAATCTGCTGAGGATTTGAGGATTTTGTACAGGGGAAAGACAAAATGAAAACATTGTTCTGGGCAGACACAGAATTGGGGTCAGGGCCCAGGATGGGGTCACACACACGGATGAAAAACTGGCAAACAGCAGAGGCAAGAAGAGATATCAAAAGATGCACGTCAGGTGGCTCAGCCAAGGTCGAAAGAGAGGGTCAGAGTAGGTGGTGGGGATGGAAGGGCCCACACTGAGGATGGGCAGCCAATACATGGCAGGGCCACAGAGTCAGCTCATCAGCTGGGAGGATGAAGCCAGAGGGAGCTACAGGCAGGACTACAGCTGGTGTTTTTTTCTTTTCCAACTGCCCTTGGCTCCATGCTTCATTTCCGAAAGCCCTGTTTGCCTGTATCCAGAATGCATCCTGACGATGCACAGAAATTCAATAATACTCTGATTACATGTTTCTCATGGCAATGGAAAAGTGATATACTTTGTTCTGAGACCAGACCCCAATATTCCTGTGAGCTCGATAGCTAGAATTGGATAAACTGTTGTCAGCAGCTTCCTTTATTCCAGGCAGAGAGATGTATCCCATTTGTGGAGGAAGATTGAGCTTTTATCTTGGGAAAACAAAATTTTAATATGTCGCTTGGATATTTAAAGATAAAGTCAAAATCCTCTTCTCTTCTGGAGATATTCAGAATAATGAGGAGCTAAGCTATTTGGTTATTAACTTAGGAAACGTGCCCCTACTGTGAGCAGAGATGTGGCCTCAGAGTTGCGTTTGTGAGGCTGCCCATGGAGAGCAGAGGTGTTCCTGTTCATTCTGGGGAAGAATGGAAAAATATCCTGAATTCCCACTGGTAAAATGGGGTCCTGGAAAATGGCAGCATGCCAAGAAGGGGAGGCAGGTGGACTCTGGGAGCCTGGGTTGGTTTGCTAAATTCTAATTCCCTTCTGCTAGCCTCACACGTTCAGGGTAAGACATCCAGGAGATGGAGGTGGATATATGGGTATAGCCTTAGATGTAGGGGTAGGGATAGATGTTTGCATGCCTGTAGATCTAGACTCAGGGATCCAGGCTGATATAGAAGTAGGCAGTAGAGGTGTAGGGGAAGGTATAGATGAAGCTCTAGATAGGTATTTGGATGTGGATATAGTTATAGTAATGGTTGTAGTTGTACATATACATGTAGGTATATAGAGAATAGTAGCTATAGATATGGATTTAGGTGTAGGTAAAGATGTAGGTGCAGCTGCAGGTGGAGACATAAGTGCTGGTGTAGTTGTAAATATAACTACAAGTAGATATAGATATAAGAACAGGTATAGGTGCTAAGGTAGAGATGGTTGTAGTTAAAGTGACAGTGAGAGCCACAGACATAGGGAAACAGGCAGTTTGAGAAAGATAAGTAGGCAGAGATGGAGGTGGAGGTGTACATACATGTAGACACAGATAGAGACATAAATAAAGACAGGAAGCACTGGTACTTTTCCCCTTATGATTCCAAATATATTGAAGTCACACATCCAAATGTCTCTGTGAGTTCATGAACATCTGAAAGTGCTGTCAGGCTGTTTCTGTGACCCACATAAACCTAAGAGGTGTGGAAGGAAAAGATGAGTATCGTGTTCAGCTAGTACACCAATGCTTCATTAAAAAACATGGTCTTATTTTCAGAGATATGAAATATTGACTTTAATGCACAACATACGCCCAAAATTTGAGTTTGTGGCCCCAGTTCTCTCAGCAACTCTACTTAGTCATGGATCTTCATTAAGCGGGAAAAGTATCTCTTTTATGAACTTCCCAAGGATATTTAAATATTAGTTTAAAGCATATTAAAGAGCAGGTAGCCATGGCAATCAGTTATCATAATACAATACCTTTGTTTATACAGTACCTGAGCAAAGAGTTTTATAATTATCTTGGTTTATTAAATGATTTCATAATAACCTGTCATATTTACTCTGTATTCACTTCAAGAGCACATGCAGATTTTTCCACATACATATATTTTAGATGATTAATGCTAACATTATAAAATATAATTTATAACTACATATTTATTTTACACCTTTTATTTTGTCAAGAATAGAGTTATAACAATATTCAAGCTACTGTCAAAGTTAAATTCTAGAAAATATAAACGACTTAAATTTTTCTTTTCTCTAGACACCTTTATTGAGATAAAAATCACATTACATAAAGTTCACCCTTTTTTTTTCTGAACCCCTGACATTGTAGGTGGGGGGCAGGAGCAACTTTGGTGAGAGGATTGAGAAAGAAATTCATTTCAGAAGAACATTCGATGTCTATTCAAGGCAAGTACTTTACTGAAGACTCAATGGTGAGCAAGATAAACTTTCTCAGTTATCTTCGAATATTTGTTTCCACATAAATACATAAATACCCCCTCTGTACATACTGTAAGCCTGTAAGACAAAGACCCTGTGCAATTTTACATTTCTTACTCCTTACACACACACACACACACACACAGCTCTTGTTACTGCAGAGGGATTTCAGAGTCTTTCTTTCACCAGGATATGCACCATCCACTTTGAAAACGTGCCCTTTCGTTTCACCCCTTACTTTGTTGTGTGACATCTGTTCTCTGTGAGTCTGGACCCAAACTCCAAGCTTCACCTCCTGTTACACCTGTAAACAATTGCAGAACACGACCAATCCTTTCCCATTGTATAAGCCAGCACCAAGAAGCAAACAGGTGAACTCTCCTCTGCTTTGACATGCAGTCTGCTTCTCAGACACTGCCCCACTGGATGCAGCCTTGACCTTCGAAACACCAGTAACTATATGGCCTGTGAACCTTGAGTTCTAAGGACCCATTCTGTGGCACCCCACTGAGGGCATCCTTGGAATCAGGGAGACCTCTGTCTTGGATCTGCTTCTGGGATCTGGAGTCATAATCGGTAGGCACAGTTTACTGAGAACTGCTCTAAGGATCGGCGGGTAGTGAGAAGAGCAAATTGTGACGTGCTTATCCCACATGGGGTGGACATACATTGGGGCGAAGGAGGTTCCCATTTGGAGCCGACATCGGCTGCCCACACGCCCAGCAGTGGCGGCAATGAGACCACCAGCCCAAGAGGCGAGACTATGGGTGGAACACCACAGCCTGCAATCTGTTTACTCAACCGCGCTTTCACGGTCCAGCAGTAGTCTTGGCGCCTCAGTTTCCTCCTTGTCCAACATGGGTCTCACTACCATCAGCGTCCAATATTCTAACCATTTTATTGCAAACACTCAACTCTTTACTGACAATAGCTCTAAGAGCAAAAGCAAAAAACCCACAAACATAGCTAGACACAAATCTGACTTCTCCCCCACTGTATGTGAACAGCTGGACATTGCTAGATAAAAAAAAAAAATCATAAAGCAATACTGACTGGTCTCACTTTATATTCACTCGCGTCTTCACTCATTCATTACAGAATACCCACTAGGTATCAACCACTGTTTTAAGTACAGAAAAAGTTTTGAACAAAATAGCTAAAAATCCTGTCCTTGGGGATATTAAAATTCTAGCAGATTACAATTTCATGATCAAAACTTCAAGTGGCCCCTCCAAGTTATGGTAATGTCCGATCTGTTTTCCCTAATATGTTGCTTTCTTATTTTTCAATGAATCTTTCATATATTTTCCTCGCTATAAAAATCTAAAAAGCCTTCACTCAACGGCATCACTCCCCAGTGCACATGGCTCATTTTCCTTAAGAAAAGGTAGGTCCCTAGAGAGCAAGTCCACCATATCGCCACCCTCAGTCCACACACATTTCTGGGCCTGCAATATAAGCTGCTACTTCTCTCCCGCGACATCTGAAGAAATAACACCTTTGGCCTTTGTTTTGTGAGGTTGCTATCACAAATCCCACAGACTGCGCTGGACTTCAACAACAGGAATTTACTGACTCACGGTATCGAGGCTGGGAGAAATCCAAAATCAAGGTGTCGGCCGGGTAACACGTTCTTCTCAATGTCCGGAAGTTTAGCCGAACTGCTTGCCCTGCTGGCAGCTCCCTGCCGCTCCTTGGCTTGTGACCCCGCGCCCGTCACGTGGGGAGGCTTCGCCTTTTGCTTCCGGTTCCACTGATTTCCGGTTCCGCTGACTTCTGGTTCCACTGTCTTCTGGGTTTTGGCTCCTCTTCCTGGCTTGTTCCCTCTGGCTGAACGTCATTCCAGAAATGAAACTTTTTCTAATTGATCCACACTTCATCTGGGCCGCACTGTAAGTAACATAACATCGTCAGGAGGTCTGGCCTGAACCCAGACCAAGAGCGAGTGCCTAAATGGGGGATATAATTCACTCCACTATACCTCTCTTACCCAAGGCAAGATCTGGCCTTGTGTTCTGAATCCCTCCCCCTTTCTCTTTCAGGACTAGGCTCTCCCACGATATCCTTTCCCTTGTATTACCAATTTTGCCCCCTCTGCTGTATCATTTCTACCATTAAACCAACTTATTTTAGTATCTAGTATCTGCTACTTTACCACGTCTTTAACCATCTCTCCCCAAGCCCCATTTTATGGCTCCATTTCTCAAGGACATCAAAAAAATCCTTTAAAGGTTGTGACCCCCCCTCCCGCCTCTATATGATTGTTGTGTCTATTTCTTCACTTCCACCTCTTCCTTCCACCCTAAGGAAAATCATAAGTTTGATGTGTAATAATACCATATTTTTTAGACTTTTACTTTATAATGTACCCTTAATGAGACCATATGCTGTTTTGCATTAATTTACATACATATTTTATACTATATGCGCTGTTCTATAATTTGTTTTCTTTACTCAGAACTTCATTTATATATACGTATATGTACGTAAATGTGTATATCTCTATATCTGTCAGTCTATCTGCAGAGAAAGAGAAAGAATTTCGTAGGTATTTATTTCATTCTTTGGGTGCTATACAGTTTTTCATTGGGAAACATACCACAATTTATTCATCCATAGCCACCTAATTTTCCATTTGGGGGAGAGGGTTAGAAGCTGGTGGAATTACAAGTAATATTTACACTTGTATATTTTGGGCACATGTCAGTTTCTCTAGGGTATACAGTAGGAGTGAAATTGCTGGGACATAGAATAGATATGTTTGCCAGTTTCCTTAATATTTACAAACAGCTCAAAACATATTGTCCTTGCCAACACAATATTGTCAGTTTTGGCAATTTTGCAAATCTGCCGGATGTGAAAATATATCTTATTTTTATTTTAACTTGCCTTTTCGCAATTACTACTGATGTTAAGCATCTTTTTAAGTTGTTATTGATATTTCATATAATTGCTAAGGTATTACTACTAAATTTTTATTGCTAATGCACATACTTGGTGAATTTTCCATTCAAAAACTTTATTCATTTCCTTTTGATCTCTTGATTCACTAGATCCTTATATTCTAAACAAGAATCCTCTGAGTAGGTAGATAGGTTGATAGGTAGAAATACATAAGGCAGAAAATGTGTCTATATCTGCTCTGTATCTTTAACTTTTACATCTATGGTGACATATCCTGAAGAAATTTTAGATTTTGATACAATCATTATTCAATCTTTGGTTATGGGTCTTGTTTTATCCTGCTTTAAAAAATAATTTCCAGTCCTGAAGGTATAAAGGTGTTTATTATTTTTATGCAGATAGTTTCACAGTTCTGTTTTTCATCTTGAGGTTCTTCATCTAGCTCCATCTGTGTATGAGATAGAGGTCTAATTTTATTATTTGTTGTATATAAAAAAAACTGTAGACTTTTTATGTTATGTTTTCCTTGAAGTACTTTGTAATACATCTCTATTTTTTAATTAAAGAACTTATTAAATTAGAATTTAATTAGAGATGTAATACAGCTCTTTTTTTTATGTTATTCTTTTTCAGAGTTTCCACAATTACTCAGTTTTTTCTGAGGATTTTGCTGTTATGCATTTATTTAAGCATGTTTGCTGAATACCAAGAAAACAAAAACAAGAAACAAAAAAAACTTGGTATTTTTATTGGATTTCTTTGAATTTATTCAGCCCTTTATGGAAAATTGATATAATTATGATTTAGTCCATCCATTAGATGACTGTTATCCCAGTAATTTGGGTCTATTTATATCCTTTAATATTGTCTTGCAGTTTTTTTTCCATGGAGAGTTTTGCTAGATATATTCCTAGATACTTTGTAGACTTTGTTGGTATAGTGAATGAAATTTTCTTTTCTTTTCTATTAACTAACTGGAAGTGCTGGTGTAGCGGAGCACCAGTGCTTTCCATATGCTAGTTTTTATTCAGAAACACTGCTGAATCTCTAAGTAGTGCCAATAATTCACATGAATATCTCTAGATTTACTATATAAGTGCTTAGACATCTGCAAATAGCGACAAAGTTTTCTCCTCATTTCCAAGCATTATTCTTATTTCTTTCTTTTCCTTTTCCTAGAGTACCCAGTACGAAGTTGAAAAATAATTGTGGCCTTGAATGCATTTGTCTTGTTTTTGACTTTCAAAATACTACTTCTAAAGCATTGTTATAAATTATGATGTTTGATCAGCATTTTTGGTATTCTTTATCATACATATTTAAAAATTTCATCACTGGTTGCTAAATATTGTTAGTCTGACTTTGATTTAAATACTGTCCAACACCCTTTTCTCCTGTTTATTTATTATCACTTTCTGCTTTAACTTTTTTTTTTTGGCATGGGCAGACTCCGGAACTCAAATCCAGGTCTCAGGCATGGCAGGTGAGAATTCTGCCATGGAGCCACCATCGCATCACGCCCTGCTTTAACTTTTAAATGTTTCATTCATGTTTTCAACCCTATGCCAAACGGCTTCTGTTTCCACTGGTCCTTGAAAATGTCAAACGTGATTTCCCTGACCCCAAATCAGATGGTCATTCTTCTTAACCCATTTCTTTCAAACCCTAAACGGCTTTCCACAAAGTAAATTATTTTCTCCTTTTCAAAAAACCTTCTCCTTTGGGCTGCTGAGAACCTCTACTCTCTTGACACTCCTCTGGGTTCATAAGCCTTTCACTTTTTCTTTTTTTTTCTGTTCTCCTTCTATACCAAACATTTAAATGCTGGTTGAGCCAAGACACTGTTATCAACCCTCTGCTCATTTCTTTCTAAGCTTGCTTTCCACATGTCCACACGAATATCTTTAACTGTCCTCTGTGTGATGGTACTCAAATGTGTGCCTTCAAATCTAAAATTCTGCTCTGACATTCAGATTCATTATCCAACTCCCTACTAACATATGCCCTTAGAAATCCAAAAATGTATACGCATTCTAGGTCTTTCCTATTTTGATAAACAGCACTATTACCCACTCTCACAATAGCTCAGACAATTTACAAGTCATCCTTGATTTTACCTGTTTCCTCGTAGTCAATCCATCTGGCAGTCTTATAATTCTACCTCTAAAATATATTACCATTCATTTCACACCATCATAACTGTTGTAGCCCTAGTCCAAATTATCCTCTCTTCTCACTGCAAATAATACCGATGGTTTCCCTGATTCCCTCTGATTTTTTCCCAACCCAATTCCAATTAGCGTACAAGTAATTTAAAAATATACATCCGATGATGTCACCTACTTGTTTAAAATCCTCCAGAAGTTTCCCGTTATCTTGCTTATTATCTCTCGCTACTGATAATATTCAGTAAACACTGAATTATTTGACGAAAGAATAAATTAGTGAATATGAATAAGTGAATAAAGAAAACTGACGTTTGGGATTTCTTTTTACTTATAAACTGGAGTTAGTAATACGGTCTCAAGGTGAAAATCCCAGTACAAAAAATAGCTAAAACAGATGCACAGAGTCAAGGAAGAATAAGATACATTTGAAGAAGGCAGGAAGTCACCATATTTAGACATAAGGTTGTGGGAATTTGGTTCCACTTGATCCTACTTGTAGGCAGCAAGGTAGAGAGGCTTAACAGTGAGGGATTTTTTTTTATATTCTGTATGGTAGAATCACATTTGTTATTTTTCCATGTGAATATCCCATTATAGCAGCACCATTTGTTGAATTTTTGTTTGTTTGTTTTGCTTTTTTGTTTATTTTTGGGAAGTGCATGGACTGGGAATCGAACCCGGGTCTCCCACCTGGCAGGCAAGAATTCTACCACTGAACTACACTTACACCCCCAACAGTGAGAGATTTTATACCTTTTGTTAAGGAATGTCGACTTTTTCTTAAATGTATTTCTGTCACACATACAGACATATACATACAGCATGCCGTATTTCATGTAAACAATATGTGGTATATGTGTGATTTGATATATAGATGTGTGTGCATGTGTATGCATGTGTGTGTGTGGTACTATAACAAATACCACAAACCTAGGGCTTAAGGCAACAAAATTTCATAGATTTTGTGGGTCAGGAATGGCTTGGTGGGTCCTCCACCTCATAGTCCCTCACAAGGCTGCAACTAAGGATGAGGGCCATCAGCCTGAGGGCACTGTGGGAGTAGACCCCTCTCAAGTTCATTGATATGGCTGTTGACAAGACTGAGTTTCCCCGTGACTGTTGGCCCAAGGAGGTCCTTGGTTCTTTGCCACTTGGGCTTCTCGGTGGTACAGCTCACAACATGACATCTTGTATTATATGAATAAGTACCAAGAACTAGAGAGAGAAAAGGGGGAGTATGCAAGCAGGATGGAAGTTACTTTCTTTTATTCCCTAATCTTTTTTTTTTTACATAGGCAGGCACCGGGAATCGAACCCGGGTCCTCTGGCATGGCAGGCGAGAACTCTGCCTGCTGAGCCATCATGGCCACCCTTATTCCCTAATCTTAAAGGGGCTTTCCTTCATTTTTGTCATATTCTGTTCGTTAGAAGCAATTCACTAAGTTTGGCCCATACTCCAGGGGAGGAGATTACCTGAAGACATGAATACCAAGGTGGAGCAGAGGGGGCTGGGGATCATTAGATGCTGTCCTAGAATTGCCTAGTACTGTGTGTGTGTGTATCCCTCCAAGATAACTAAATGGTAAATCTGCATGTGCATTTTGAAATTAACAGGGCCATTTCAAGTCTTTCAAACTGGTACCTTTTGGTGTATTTCTATGCTAAAGAATCATATTTAATATTTTGAAGTTGAGATATTGGAGCCTAAATGGATGCAAACCCAGTCTTCTTGACCCACAAAGGGCAAATGCTGACAAATGTCTCCAAAACTGAAAACCCACAGAATCATCCAGAAAAGCCCTTTGGGTGGTGTTCTAGTTTGCTAGCTGCCGGAATGCAACACACCAGAGACGGATTGGCTTTTAATAAAAGGGGATTTATTTTGTTGGTTCTTCAGAGGAAAGGCAGCTAACTTTCCACTGAGGCTCTTTCTTATGTGGAAGGCACAGGATGGTCTCTGCTGGTCTTCTCTCCAGGCCCTTGGGTTCCAACAGCTTTCCCCGG
>PVIY010026309.1:0-35575 GCA_004026745.1 Myrmecophaga tridactyla
AGAAGAAGGAAATCATTCTCCTTATCCATTCACCTATGTCACCTACTTATCAGTCTGCCTGGAAGTTAAGGCTAATGTATAGGGCAAAATTAGCAGGGAGGAGCCCATGCCCCAAATTTTTATCTTAAGATTGAACTGACCTCTTTCCATTAATGGCATACAAGAAAGTTATGTGTGTAAATATGTGTATATATATATTTCATGTACTTTTTTCTTTTTGCCTGCTTTTCTTTTTAAAAGATGAACACTTGTTTTTTTAACACAAAGTGCTCAAAAACTGCCACACACTCAACAGTGCCTCAAAATATTTCTAAAACGTCACAAGTTGGCACAAAATCTTGGCACAAGATAGTCTCTGTTTTCAGCTTCAAATTCCTACATCTTCACTAAATGAAGCCCGCTTAGGAAAAATACCTGCGTGAAAATATTCAAAACTTGTCCCAAAGTGGGCAAAGTATGAACAAAGTCCCAAAGTATGAGCACTTGATTACAAATTAAAAAGGCAGGAAAACCTGTGGACATCAAAATTTGAGTGAAGACAGCAATCTCACCAGGGTCTGCAGGACCAGGCTGCAGGCTGGGTTTGGCCTCCACCCGATGTCTTTTCATCTTATAGATGCTTAACCCTGGGCCATAAAATCCAGGAACACCCCACTATCTGCCTCATTTGCATCCCAGATTGATAGTTTCTAGGGTCCCCTCATAAGTTGAGTAAAACTAAGATGCTACGCAACAGCTTTACATATAATAAAAAATTTTTAAGACAAAAACACAATGAATTAACTGTCTTTCTTTAAAAAAGGTTTGAAATTCTTTCTATGAAAATTCTGTGAGCAAACCAAATAATATAGTTGGTACTCCCAAATGATTGGAACTTTAAGTCCACAAAGAGTACTAAAAATACTATTACCATAGTTTTTTTTCTTTTCAATCAGCAAGGAATAAAACAAACAGCACTTACATTCCTACCGTGTTCACCACCTGCCTGGCTGTGCTGCAGCAGTCCCCACCCTCCAGCTCTGCAAGGCGGGTGCCATTTCTATCTAGTTTACAGATGAGGTGATGGAAGCAGAGGGATGGGTCACCTGCACACGATTTCACATCCAGGCTCAGACTGAACCAGCTGTCAGGTTTCAGAATCTGTTTTCTGAATCCCACACACCAAGGATTGGCAAACCGTGGCCAGTTTCTCTGAGTGTATTTTTACTGAAATGTAGTTATGTCCACGTGTTTATCTCTATGGCTGCTTTTGGGCTACCACTGATTGACAACTGATTAGTCACAACAGAAGATGTGTGGTCTGCAAAGCCTAAAATATCTACTCTCTGGCTTTTTATACAGAAAGTCTGCCAACCCCTGCTCTACGCAGGAGTGTCTCTCTTTTTCCAAGCACCTCTTCTGGGTCAGACACTCCTGCGCATGGGGGATCCAGCAGGGAACAAAGCAGACTGGTTTCTGTTCTGATTCTAGTGTGGACGGTGACCAGGTGAGGAGCAGATATACATATACACAAGGTGGTGCTATGTCACAGTCAGAAGCATAAGCCAGGCAAAAATGCAGCGACAGCAGAGGGTTATTACAGGAAGGGGTGCCAGAGAAGGCCTTCCCGAGTGGGTGACAATGGCATGGGGACCTGAATGAAATGAGGGAGCATTTCTAGAACCAGCCATTTTAGTTTTTCAATGCTTTCTATTAGATCCCCACAAACAAAATTTTTCCTCTCCCCTAAGCACAAACATTTATTTCTCTTTTGCCCCTGGCTTCCAGAATTTATATGAACTACAAATTATCCCTAACAGACCAGCACCCTCAAGCTGATTCAAAATGCTCATTAAATGATCATCTATTTCATGAGTCTATTTATGGAGAAAAAACATAAAAAGGGGGGAGTTTGTCTCAAGCAGGGTGTTCTATTATATTAGACTGAAAAAGTCTCCTGTTACATTTCACCATGAAAATGAGCTCATACTTACTGATGAGAGAAAAAGCACATTATAACAAATAAAATTAAAAAAAAATGATATGGCAAGTTAAATCACAATAATCAGCCAATGAGACTCAAAACAAGTCCAAAGCTGCAACACGGAGAAACTTTTACCTCATTCTGAAGTGAACAGTCATTTCCTGGTTGAAACTAGAAGTAAAATCAATCTGTATAATGCTGTGCAGTGAAGGGGGTAAAAAAATAGAATCATTTACAACTGCCAGGAAATATATCCAGTATTTTTATTGTCAAGTGGGAAAAAAGCAAGTCAACAAACAATCTATCAAGAATAGTCCCTTCTGGTTATTAAGAAAGTAACACAGGGCTCCAGGAAGATGGGTAGATTGAGTTCAGGCCTGCTCCAAGGAAAAGTTAGAGAAGGGATGGAAAGGCAACTGAGACAGCGATTCCAGAGTGCAACTGACCTGGAAGGGTCTTCTGCACCACATAGGGTGGCCCTAAGCCCAGGAACTGAGAAGCAGAGAACTGGGACTTAACATGGAAGCCAGGAGGACACAGGAGTACACGGATGGGGAGATGGGACAAGGGTATGCCAAGCCACATTCCTGGGGCATGCTACCCTCACCAGTGCAGCCCAGCAAACTATGAAACACCCCATATCTCATGCACCTGAACTCTGTCACCCGCCCCCATTCCCCATGCTCCAAGTGTCCCTGCCCCACCAAGCCCCCAGTCCACATACCCTCCCCACACCCTCACCCCAAGTGCAGCACAACCCACCTCTCCTGCGCCGCTCCTGAGCACTACCTCCCCCTTGCTGCTCCCTGCAGGCTGTCGCTAGCACATAAGGGCTGCGGGTGCTTACCTCCATACCCAGGTTACATCCGCCCCCAGCCCATAAACATCACTTTACGACACTCCTAGACCCGTGCATGCATATGGCCCCCAGTTACGCCCCTCCAGCTCTGGGAAAGTGCTGACCTGCATAGCCAGGTCACATCTGCTCCCAGCCCATGCAGGCATCATGCCGACCTGCTGCCATAGCTCTGTGCATGTGCACAAAGGGCCCCGTGCCCTAGACTAGTGCACACCAGGGTTACGCCCCTCAGATCCTTGCACCTGCACAGCCACATCCTCCCTGGGTGCTGGGCACCCACGTTCACAGGCACCAGTGTAACATCCCAACCTGCGCCTATACCTGCACTGCAATGCATCACTGCACTGTAGTGCCCCGCCCTCTGC
The DNA here is from genome assembly GCA_004026745.1 of Myrmecophaga tridactyla. Lineage (NCBI taxonomy): Eukaryota > Metazoa > Chordata > Mammalia > Pilosa > Myrmecophagidae > Myrmecophaga > Myrmecophaga tridactyla. Next base: position 3,188 of record PVIY010026309.1, read on the forward strand.
TCTGCATCCTGCTTCACATCCATCCTGCAAACACAAGGCTTTAGACCACTGAAGGAAATCAACTTTCAAAGTAAATCAATCAAGATATTTACCTTCGGCAAAAACAATAGAAGATCACTAAGAATATCACAGTGCAGGTAGTTATAGCTCAGCCTATTGACCAAACTGAAACACCAGAAGAGACACAGACACTGGAATAACTAATCAAAGGTATTATATAATCTACTAAATAAAATAATTGGGGTGGCTGATGGCATAAAGGAGATCAAGAAGACACTAAAAGAGCATAAAGAGGAGTTTGAAAGAATAAATAGAAAAATAGCCGATGTCACAGAGATTAAAGATTCTGTTGACCAGATGAAAAACATACTAGAGACACACAACAGCAGACATGAAGAGGCAGAAGAAAGAATCAGTGAACTAGAGGACAAGATAACTGATTTCAAACACTCAAATCAGAAAATGGCAAAAAAATATGAAAAAATTGAATTGGATCTCAGGGAAGTGATAGACAAAACAAAGTGCTCAAATATAAAAAATCATTGGTGTCCCAGAAAGAGAAGGGAGGAGTAAAGGTCTAGGAAGAGTAGTTGAGGATATAATGGGGGAAAACTTCCCAACCCTTATAAAGGACGTAAATACCCAAGTCAAAGAAGCTCAACAAACTCCGAACAGAATTAATCCAAACAGGCCTTCCCCAAGACACATACTAATCAGCCTGTCACATGTTGAAGAGAATCAGAACATGCTGAAAGTGGCAAGAGAAATGCAATCTACTACATACAAGGGAAACCACATAAGACTGAGTTCAGACTATTCAATTAGCACCATGGAGGTGAGAAGGCAGTGGTATGATATATTTAAGATTCTGAAAGAGAAAGACTTCCAGCCAAGAATTCTGTACCCCACCAAACTGTCCTTCAAAACTGAGGGAGAGATTAAAATATTCAAGGATAAGCAAATCCTGAAAGAATCTGTCAACAAGAGACCAGCTCTACAAGAAATACTAAAGGGAATTCTGCCAGTTGAAAAAAAAGACAGGAGAGGAAGGTCTGGAGGAGGGCACAGAATGGAAGAGTACCAGTCATGGTAACTTAAAGGATAAAAAGAAAAAGAGGGAAAGGAATATACAGATCTGACAAAAAAGATAAGATGGTAAATTCAAGAAACGCCTTTTCAGTAATAACTTTGCATGTTAATGGACTAAATTTACCAATTAAAATATACAGTTTGGCAAATTGGATTCAGAAATATAATTCAGCTATATGCTGCTTACAAGAGACTTATCTTAGACACAAGGATACAAATAGATTGAAAGTGAAAGGATGGAAAAAGATGTTCCATGCAAGTTGTAACTAAAAGAAAGCAGGAGTAGCTATACTAATAATGACAAAATAGATTTTAAATGTAAAGGCATCATAAGAGACAAAGAAGGACACTATATATTAATAAAAGGGACAATGCACCAAGAAGAAATAACAATCATAAATGTTTATACTCCCAATCAAGGAGTGCCAAAGTAAATGAGACAACTGAAGGGAGCAATAGATGTTTCAACAATAATAGTAGGAGACTTCAATACACCACTCTCCTCTATAGAAAGAACAACCAGACTGACAATCAACTATGAAATAGAGAAGTTAAACAATCTGAAAAATGAATTCGACCTAATAAACATATATAGGTCATTGTACCCTAAAACATAAGGCTATACATTCTTCTCTAGTGCTTATGGACCATTCTCCAAGACAGATCATATGCTGGGGCACAAAACAGGCCTTTATACATTTAAAAAAGTGAAATTATTCAAATTACTTTCTCTGATCACAATGGAATGAAGCTGAATCTCAATAAACCCCAAAGAATGCGAACATTCACAAATATATGGAGATTAAATAATATACTCTTAAAAAAACAGTGGGTTAAAGAAGAAATTGCCAGAGAAATCAGTAGCTATGTGGAGATGAATGAAAATGAGAATATAACTTATCAGAACTTATGGAATGCACAAAGGATGTACTGAGAGGGAAATTCTTTGCCTTAAATGCCTATATTAGTAAACAAGAAAGAGCAAAAATCAAGGACTTAACTACTCACCTGGAGGAACTTGAGAAAGAACAGCAAATCCACCCCAAAGCAAATAGAAGAGAAATAACAAGGATTAAAACAGAGTTAAATGAGTGGGAGAACAAAAGAACAATAGAAAGAATCAATAAAACCAAAAGTTGGTTCTTTGAGAAAATCAATAAAATTGATGGGCCATTAGCAAGACTGACAAAGAAAAAAAGAGAGGGTATCCAAATAAACAAAATCAGAAATGAGAAAAGGTGTGTTACCACAGACCCTGAAAAAATAAAAGAAATCATTAGAGGATACTATGAACAACTATATGCCAACAAACTAAACAACACAGATGAAATGGACAAATTCTGAAAGCACACAAACAAGCTACACTGACTCAGGAAGAAATTGAAGATCTCAATAAACCAATAAATCGAATCCAACAACACACTGAAAGAATTATACACCATGACCAAGTGGCGTTTATTCCAGGAATGCAAGGATGATTCAACACAAGAAAATAAATTAATCTAATACAGCCTATTAACAAATTGAAAGGGAAAAATCACATGATCATCTTGATTGATGCTGAAAAAGTATTCAACAAAATTCAACAATGTGATTAAGGGAATATTTGAAAAATAGATAGCCAGCATGTTACTCAATGGAGAAAGACTGAAAACTCTCCCCCCAAGAACAGGAACAAGAAAAGGATGCCCACTGTCACCACTATTATTCAATATTGTGCTAGAAGTTCTAGCTAGTGCAATCATGCAGGGCAAAGAAATAAAAGGCATCCAAATTGGAAATGAAGAAGTAAAACTTTCATTATTTGCAGATGACATGATACTATACTTGGAAGATCTGGAAAAATCTATAGTAAAGTTACTTGATCTAATAAACAAATTCAGCAAGATGGTAGGATATAAAATTAATGTGCAAAAATCAGTAACATTTCTATACACAAGCAGTGACCTAACTGAGGAGTCAGTTAAGGAAAAAAAATCCATTCAAAATAGCAACTAAAGGAATCAAATAACTAGGAATGAACTTAACTAGGGACATAAATGACTTGTACACAAGAGACTACATAACATTGCTAAAAGAAATCAAAGAAGATCTATAAGTGAAAAGACATACCCTGCTCATGGATAGGAAGGCTAAATATAGTTTAGATGTCAATTCTACTCAAAATGACCTGCAGGTTCAAAGCAGTACCAATCAAAATCCCAACAACCTACTCTGAAGACTTGGAAAAGCCAGTTACCAAATTCACCTGGAACAGAAAGAGGCCCTGAATAGCTAAAAGCAGCCTAAAAAAGAAGACAAAGTATGAGGATTAACACTCCCTGGTTCTAAAGCCTGTTATAAAACCACAGTGGTCAAAACAGCATGGTACTGGCACAAAGATAGAAGCATTGACCAATGGAATCAAATCAAGTAGGCAGAAATAGACCACCAAATCTATGGTCAACTGATTTTTTTAACAAGGTCCCCAAATCCTTTGAACTGGGACATAATAGTCTTTCCAATAAATGGGCACAGGAAAACTGACATCAATAGCCAAAAGAATAAAAGAGGACTCCTATCTTGCACCCTAATAAAAATTAACTCAAAGTGGATCAAACACCTAAATATAAGACTGGCACCATAAAGCTTCTAGAAGAAAATGTAGGGAAACATCTTCAAGACCTAGTAATAGGAGATAGCTTCCTAAACTTTACATCCAAAGTACAAGCAACAACAGAAAAGTTGATAAATGGAAACTCCTCAAAATCAAATGCTTCTGCACATCAAAAGACTTTGTCAAAAAGGTGAAGAGGCAGCCAACTCAATGGGAGAAAATATTTGGAAATCAGTATCAAAGGTTTGATATCCTAATCATAAAGAAACCATACAACTCAACAACAAAAGAACAAATAACCCAATTATAAAATGGGCTAAAGATATGAATAGGCATTTTTTTCTGAAGAGCAGATATAGATGGCTCAAAAGTGCATGAAGAGATGTTCATTTTCATTGGTTATAAAGGAAATGAAGATAAGACTACAATGAGATACCACCTCACACCTGTAAGAATGGCTGCTATTAAACAAACAGGAAACTATAAATGTTGGAGAGCATGTGGAGAAACTGGAACACTTATGCACTGCTGGTGGGAATGTATAATGGTGCAGCCACTATGGAGGACTGTTTGGTGGTTCCTTAGGAAACTAAATATTAAGTTGCCCTCAATATTGACCCAGCAATAGCACTACTTGGTATATACCCCGACAAGCTGAAAGCAATGACACAAACAGACATTTTCACACTGATGCTTATATAGCAGCATTATTCACAACCACCAAAAGATGGAAACAAACCAAATGCCCATCAACAGACAAGTGGACTAACAAAATGTGGTATATACATATAATGGAATATTATGCAGCAGTAAGAAGAAATGATGTCCTGAAGCACATGACAAGATGGATGAGCCTTGAGTACTTAATGCTGAGTGAAATAAGTCAGACACAAAAGGATAGGTGATGATTTTGCTTTTATGATCATGGTAAAGGTAACATCAGAGGCTTATAACACAGAATATAGGGGACTTAGAGATACACAGAAGCTATAGAGGGGTTAACGGTTAGTTAATGAGGTTGAATTCCTATATAACAGAACAGATAGAAGTGAAGGCGGTTGGTTCTCTAGTGGGTCTATAAGTAGTATTACGATATTGAAAATGAAAAAGATTGAAAGGGGTAGTATAGACCTATGTGTCCCACTGACTAACACTAGAAATATAAATTAGTTCTTGCAAGAGCTACTTCAAAGGTATAATTCATGTACAAAGAGTGTTTAAGTCTAGGGTACGGGGGGTAAGCTGCTATTGCATGTTATGGGCTATCTTTAAAGGAAACCATCAGCACTACCACAGGAACACCAGAAGTAAATAATGGGAGGAGGGACAAGAGTTAAGAGGAGGTTTAGATTTCCTATTTGGTGAGGGTGTGTTTATTGGTTATCTTTCTCTCAGGAACAATTAAATAATCTAAAATTTAGAGTGTTGATGGACTGTGGACTTTGGCCACTATACATGATGTCTAATGAATGCAGGCGGCTGAAGGATGCACTGACTGAGAAGTAGACTGGTGAATGATGGTGTATACTTATGAACAAAGGTTGTGCTGCTACAAAAAAGAAACGAAGTCGCGAGGCAAGCAATGACATGAATGGACATTTGGTGAGGCCAAATGCAGCAGAAGTGAAAGAACAACAATGGTCTGGTCTTCTTTAGAAAATGCTTACAGGAAAACAGGGACCTAGATTGTCAGCTTTTATGGCAGACACATTTAGTCTGGAGTGGTTATTATTATTTCTGGATTTCAAGAGGCTGATATATATATATATAACCTGATAGAGGTAAAAAAGAAGTTAATCAGGTTGGGTTTAAGGTAATTCACTACACAGGGGTAGAGAAGACAATGTCTATACTTTAGAACCACACATACTCTTTGAGCCCAATGGAAGGAAGGTTTATTTGGTCTGGAATCTAAATCTTCTGCAGCACATAATTTAACTCAACCTATCTGTATAGCTCATTTAACAATTGAAACACAGGGAGCCCAGAATAAGAAAGAGGTCCTTTAATCTTATATAGCTTAATGTAATACCTGGTGTGCTGGTTTGAAAGGAAGCATGTCCCCTAAGAAAAGCCATGTTTTAATATAAATCCCGTTTCATAAAGGTAGAATAGTCTCGATTCAATACTGTATGTTTGAAACTAATGAGATCATCTCCCTGGTTGATGTGATTTAGTTAAGAATGGTTGTTAAACTGGATTAGGGGATGATATGTCTCCACCCATTTGAGTGGGTCTTGATTAGTTTCTGAAGTCCTATAAAAGAGGAAACATTTTGGAGAAAGTGATTCAGAGAGAGCAACACTACAAAGCAGAGAGTCCACCAGCCAGCAGCCTTTGGAGATGAAGAAGGAAGACGCCTCCCGGGGAGCTTCATGAAACCAGAAGCCAGGAGAGAAAGTTAGCAGATGACGCCGTATTCGCATGTGCCCTTCCAGCCGAGAGAGAAGCCTTGACTGTGTTCGCCAAGCACCTTCTCACTTGAGAGAGAAACCCTCAACTTCATCGGCCTTCTTGAACCAAGGTATCTTTTCCTGGATGCCTTTGATTGGCCATTTCTATAGACTTGTTTAAATTGGGACATTTTCTCGGCCTTAAAACTAAACTAGAAACTTATTAAATTCCCCTTTAAAAGCCATTCCATTTCTGGTATATTGCATTCTGGCAGCTAGCAAACTAGAACACCTGGATATATCCTAGAGTATACTAAGCAGATAATCAAAAAGTATTGGCAAAGATCCTCAAGGGATGAGAGAAAAAAATATGGAACCATTAAACTTAACCATCAGGAAATCCCCGATACCATGTCAAAATATAGGAACACCCAAATCAATAGGCCGGGCCCTTGATCTTGAGGCTTACTTCTGTGAAGCTTATTTAGGTAGTGGAGAAGCTTAGCCTACCTATAGGCATGCCTAAGATTTACTTCTGGAGGACCTCTTTTGTTGCTCAGATGTGGCCTCAGTCTCTCTAAGCCCAACTCTGTGAGTGAAATCATTGCCCTCCCCTCTACGTGGGACATGACATCCAGGGGTGAAAGTCTTCTGGAGATGTAGGAAATGACTCCCAGGATGAATCCAGCCCTGGCACTGTGGGATCAACAGTTCTATCCTGACCAAAAGGGGAAAGAGAATTATAACTAATAAAGTATCAGTGGCCGAGAGAGTTCAAATAGAGTTGAGATGCTACTCTGGAGGTTGCTCTTATGCAAGCCTCAGTTAGATATTGCTACCTATCACAACTTGCCAAACCCCAACCAAAACCTTGCCAGTGAATCCTAAAGAATGCCTAGGGCAATATATAAGATTCCACAAGGGTTCTATGCACTAGTGTAGCTTTCCAGAATCCTACAACCTACAGTTGTGTCCCTGGACTACCTAAATCCTGAAACCTAGAGAGCCGAAACTGTCCAGAACATCAGATAGTTCCATCTCCCTACCCCATATTAGTAACAGACCCATCCAACATGAAAAATTTAGAATGGCCATAGCCCAAACACCCCTAAAGAGAGCAATAGAAAGATCAAAGGTGATGGTGGAGTTATACAGAGAAGATAAGATTTAACAAATGAATATGATTGCTAAATCATTAAATTTGCTCATTAAATCAGCAATTAAATATGATTGCTGAATCATTAAATTAGTCTCCAGTATCTTAGCGCAGCTAGAAATAAAAACCTAAAATTTTGGAATCATAAGCCATATCAAACTCTGAAATATGTTCTACAACTAATTGTGGTGCTGTGCTTTGAATTTTATTGCTTTTTTGTATATATGTTATTTTTCACAAAAAAGAAAGAAAAAGACAATTATGGTGATAAAAAAATATTTATTCCTTCTATATTCTGGAGCAACCAGAAGGAAAAATCTGAGAGGATCGTATGGTAGCTCATGACATAGTCTATAACCTGTACACTTGTTGAAGAGTGCTTTGAAAACTACTGCTTTTTTATTTCTTTGCTTTGTATATATGTTATGCTATACAATAAAAAAGTAAAAAAAAAAAAAAGAGTTAAAGCAGGTGCCAGTATAATCATGGCCCTTTTATTCATTTTGTCAATGAGTTAAATGTGAAATTGGAAACCTGATTCAAAAAGAGAAATAAGAATGGGAAATAGTGTCTCTACCTGAACTACATCTGGCAGAACACTGTAAGAGATTTAGGACAAAAACAAGACAGAGCCCAAAATAAAGTTATATTTATTCAACTCATGTGCACTCCCAGGGAAGGAAAACGGGTATAATATCCTTTCTTCGCTTAAATACTCAAGGTGAATGTTTCTTGAAGATGATTGCATAATGATACAGCTCTCGCAATGTGACTGTAATTGTGAAAACCTTGTGTCTGATGCTTCTTTTATCTACCTATGGATAGATGAGTAAAACATATGGATTAAAAATAAATAAAAATACAGGGAACAAATGTCAAAATAAATTAATAGCTTGAAATGCTAGTGATCAATGAATGGGAGGCGTAAGGGGTATGGTATGTATGAATTTTTTTTCTGTTTTCTTTTGATTTCTTTTTCTGAATTGATGCAAATGTTCTAAGAAATGATTGCGATGATGAATATACAAATATGTGATGAAAAGAAGAATGTTCATATTGTATGTTATTTGGTTTTATTAATAAAAATTTTTTAAAAAGTAAATAAGAAAGCAAAATACCTAATCAAGAAATGGTCAAAAGATTTGAAGATAAACAGATGGCAAATAAACACATTAAGAAGACATTCACCATCATTAGTTATTAAGAAATTGCAAATTATAATACAATGAGATACTACTACATGTCTACTAACGTCTAAAATTAAAATAACTTGACTATATTAAGTGTTGGCAAAAAATATGGAGCAACTGGAACTCTCATACACTCCTGAAGGGAATGTAAAATTGTGCAACCATATTGGAAAGCAGTTTGGCAATTTCTTAAATTGTAAAAATGCACCCACCATATGACCCAGCCATTCCTCTCCTAGGATTGCACTCAAGAGAAATGATAGCACATGCTTTGGTAAAGACTTGTAAACAAATGTTCATAGTAGCTCTATTCATAATTGTAAAACCTCAAACAACTCAAATGTCCATCAACAGATGAAAGGATAAACACATTGTGTTCTATCTATCCATATAATAATCCTGCTGAACACCCAGCAAGAAAAAGGGAACAAATCATTGTCTACACGCAGCAAGTATATATTAGTCAAAAAATATATAATGAGAGAAAGAAGTAGATAAACAAGAGTACATGGTGTATGGCTCTTAGTTATGTAAAATTCTAGAAAATGCCAATTTACCTGTAGTGACAGAATGGAAATCACTGGTTGCTTGCAGATGGAGGGCAGGTTAGAGGAAAGGGGCAGGAGGGAAGAATTACAAAAGAAACTTTTGGTATGAAGGATGCATTCATTCTATTAGCTGAGGTGATGATTTCCAAGGAATAGTTCCAAGGACTCTTAAAAAGTCTGTAGACTATGAATGGAACACCTAGATGACTGGGACAATATCTGAATCTCAGTACCTAGCACATTGCTTGACACATGTTGACACTCCATGAATGAATGAGTGGATGAATGAATACATGAAAGAAGGCAAGCAGGCAGGAAGGCAAGAAGGAATAGAGGAAATATATTGACGTCAAAATGTATCAAACTGTATGCTTTGAATGTCTGCAGCTAATGTATATTAAGTATACCTTTATAAAGATGTAAAAATGACATAAAATATTAGCATAGTGGTATAGAAAACTGTTAAAATGTCTTATTAAGTAGTTCTTATTGACTTTTATCAACATATGCATGCTACCCAAAACCTGCACCTTACCTAACTGGGTATTTACTATTTTTATCACACAAAACAAATAAATATTTGGCCTTAAAAAAATACTCAACGTGAGTTAACTATAAACATAGGTGGTTCCTGCTACTCATGGGCAGTACTTGTTCTACATTAAATCCTGTCACCTTTACTCAACCTCTTCCTCAGAGAAAACATACCACATAGGTGGAAGGTATTTCAAATAACCCACAGGTTTTCCCTATCTCCCAGAACTTGGGCTCTTGACTGAAAAAAAAAAGTTTTTTTCTGCTCTATGACACCACCACTGAAAACTTGACAAGAAAATGTACTTTGTAAATTATGCAACAGGTCCAAATGTTAATTTGGATACATACCAATATTATTGCTGTATCTGTTATATAAGTGCTATATGAAATGTAGATGCTTAAATATTATAATTTAGTTATAAGAGCACATAGACCAAAAGGTCAGGGCAGTGACCTGTGCAATGAAGGGTGAACCCAGCAGGTTTTGGATGTTGAAAACCTGTACATTCCAAAGAAAGGACTGGGCTTTGCCCAGTTCTTGGGAGATAGCCTCTAAGCTCTTGGAATATTCTGCCTGATAAGAGTGTCTTTGTATACCTGGGAATTTGGGTCATGCCACTTCATATAGCAATGTGATTACAGTGGAGTTTTTGGGCCATTCTATATTAGTTTGACCTCTGGAGTTGCTCGAGACTGGGTGAGTAGGGGTCAGCTAGGTGGGCACTACCAGCCTATGTGACGGACTCCCATTAGAAACCCTCAACCCCAAAAGTGGAGTGAGTTTCCCTGGTAGGCAATGCTCTGTGCATGTTGCCACACACCATGGCTGAGGGAAGTGAGCACTGTCTGTATGACTCCACTAGGAGAGGACACCTGGAAGCTTGTGGTTGGATTCCATCCTAGGCACCTTTCATCTTTGCTGATTTCAGTCTGTATCCTTTTGCTGAAATAAACCATAAATGTTGCTATAACAGCTTTTCTGAGTTCTATGACTCCCTCTAGTGAATCCTTGAATGTGAATTACTGAATTGTAATATTAAATGCATTCCAGAGGGACTATTTCTTAAGGGTCCAAAGGACTCCTGTTTTCATAATCACGTATCTGCTATAGATATACTCTTGCCTTCTCCATTATATTTGATGTATATCTCAGATAAAGATCTTTGGGCTAAAAATTTTGACATAGCAAAAATAACTGAAGCCGAGTCTATAAAGCTCAGATAGAGCCTACCAAACTGTTACCCAAACTTATACAATATCCCTTGAAGTCAGAAGCAAAGGAAGAACTCAAATCTACGCTTGAAGACCTGAGACCTCCGAGCCTGCACTAGACCCCGTAGCACTCTTGTCCTGCCAGTAAAGAAACCAAGTGGATGAGGATGTTGGTTTGTTCAAGATTTCAGGGCCACCAACAAAATTATTATCCCTCATTTCCTGGTACTCCCTAACCCAAATGCATCCTTCAGTTCCACCTGAAGTCACTTGCTTCAATGTAGTGGATCTTTGCTTTGCCTGCTCAGTGTGCCTCTGACCCAGGACAGTCAATACCTTTTCGCCTTCACCTGGGGATGACAACAATATAACTGGACAGTCCTGCTCTAGGCATTCCTTGAAGCTGCTCCTACTATTCCCAAGTCCTCAATCAATACTTCAGATCTACATTTCCCTTATGATTCAGTTCTGATGCAATATGTGGGTTATGCCCTACTTTGTATGAAGGTCTCATGATTTTACATTTTACTTTAAATTATATTTTAGCAGCATGGACCTATCCCTTGGCTTAAGAAAGAAAATGCTTATCAATATGAATAAATTACTTGTGTGCCCCTTTTGAATGCACATATTCCCCCAGGCCCTGAGAGGTAACCTCTAGCCTGAATTTGGAATGATGCTTTCTTTAAAGCTATGAAAGAAATCATTTTATTTTTAAGGTACAAAGGTAAAAACGTCTTTGCAATTCAAGTATGCATTACACAGCTAGTAGCCAAGATTGTCTTAACTTACACCTTTTGTTCCCCTGGTGTTATCTTATAAAAACAAAATACTTAGGAGGATATTAACAGTCATGCAAAAGGGCTAAACTTGTAATATAACCCTCCGTTTTCTAAAGGAATCTAATGTTTTTCTAAGCTTGAGAACCACAGGTGGAGAGTGAGAAAATCATGACAGCAGTGGTCTCTTAGAGCATGTAGTGATTCCAAGGAAGGGAGGAAGTGGAGTGGACGTTTACTGATGCCTACTGGGGACCAGACGAGGTGTTGGGCAGTGAGCACATGCGTCTCATCACCAACAGGGATGGGGTTAGGCCAAGTTTGCAGGTACCAAATAGCAGACACCTTTGCTCCTGGCTTCTTTTCACAATTATATCTATGTCCATACATTTGATGCTTACAGGAACCCTATGACCATTATCTCCATTTTACAGTTGGGGCAACTGAAGCTTGGCAAGATGAAGTATCTCACCTAAGTTCACGCATAAGGTGGCAAAGCCAGGATTTTTTTTTTAAATGTTTATTTTGAAAGCTTTCAGACATACAGTAATGTTGAAATAATAGAATAATAGACATCCATTCATCCAACCATGGTTGAAAATATTCAACAGTTGTTAATATTTTGTCATATTTGATCTGTGGTCTCCATATTCCACAGGACCATGCCAATGTTGCAGACTCCCATACTGCTTCTTTCCTAGAAATATAGCATATTCACAGAGAAGAGATTTAACAATTCTATCAACTAATATCCAAACCATATTCCATTTTCCTCAGTTGTCTCAGAATCTCTTTTGGCGGAGTCTTTCATAAAAGCATCTAATCACATTTCACAAGTGGCAATTAGTTGTTATGTCCTCAGACAGTTTTTTCCCTAATGATTCTGATATTTTAAAGAGCCTAGGACTAATGCCTTGCGGAAAATTTCATATCCTGGATTTGGATGATTTTCACCTCATGGTGTTGTTCAATGCCTAGTACTTCCTGTAAAGAAGATGCTAAGTTAAAGGCTAAATTAGACTCAAACTAAACATTTCTGGTAAGAACCTGTCATAGAGCTGTGGACTTTCTGTTGTATCAGAGCAAGAGGACACACTGGCAGGTTATCCACTAATTAGTGGTGCTAAGTGATTGCTTTTGTTGCCACCAAAAGTGGTCTCATCTGCCCAATGCACATGGCAGTTGATCCTGTGACACCAGGATTTGGGGAAGAAAAAGAGTTTATTGCATCGTTGACTAGCAAGGAGACCAGAGGGAAGACCTCAGATCAGTCTCCCAGAAAATATATGGAGTCTGGGCTTTTATACGGTTTGGGGAAGGTGGCCTAGAAGGAGTAGCTAAGGATGGGATAAGATGATGTGGGCTAATCTGATTTGAGGAAAGCAAGTTAAGGGTAAGATTTAGTGAAGCATACTCTGTTGCAAATCATGCTTGGTATTAAAATGGAGGCTCAGCATGCTCAGTGGCTAGAACTAATCATAGCCAGCCTTAGCAGGTACTGCAAAGAGAAAGGAAACTAACTTTTCTTGCAGTGAAGCAAGCTTCTTTAAAAAAAAAAAAAAAAAAAGAGGTGGGAACTCAAAGAAAGGAACTTGAAACTTTTTCAAACCAGTTAAGGGAGGGGCTATTTCAGTGGAAAGGGGGTTGGTAAGTGGCAGTTTCAGACCCCTTTTTGCATTGTTAGATTCCTGTAAAGAAGATGCTAAATTAAAGGCTAAATTAGATTCAATCAACTAATATCTAATCCATATCCCATATTGAGGGATGAGGGATGACAACTGCTCTAACTACTTCATGCTAGTTACTGGCATTGTTGGGAGAGGTTGAGGGATGTAAGCGTTTTCCTTGTATATGTGGATATCCTCAGTTATCTCCTGTGGTAAGGTGCCGGCATGATGCAGTTTGGTGAAACAGGAAGAGTCCTGAAGTTTGAAATCTTTGAGAAACAAATTGTGTGATAATGAGTGGCCCAAAGAGAAGAATGAGCAGGAGAGGGATTAATGAAGCAATTAGAGAATACCACCATGTATTAGTTTGTTAAATCTGCTAGAATGCAATATACCAGAAATGGAACGGCTTTTAAAAAGAGACTTTATCAAGCTACAAGTTTACATTTCTAAGGCCATAAAAATGTCCAAACTAAGGCATCCAGAGAAAGATATCTTGACTCAAGGAAGGTTGATCTCTGTCATATGGGAAGGATGTGGCTGGTGTCTGCTGGTCTTTGTTCCCAGCTTTGTTGCTTCCAGCTTGGATTATCTCATTTGTGGAAGATGCACATTTAGTTGATCACAGATGTAATCCACCATAGGTGCAATCAACTGACAATTTAATATACCAGTATTGTGGTTTATCAATCAGACACAAAATATCTTTGTGGCAATGATCAGGCTAGTGCTTGCCTGATGAGACAAATGGGCATCATCACTTGGCCATGTTGACATCAGAACCTAACTGTCACAGGGGGATAAGGGGTAAAAAAAAAATTAGGTAAATTGAAATACTAGTGGTCAGTGAGAGGGAAGAATAAGGGGTATAAGATGTATGAGTTTTTTATTTTTATTTCTATTTCTGGAGTGATGAAAATGTTCTAAAAATGATCATGATGATGAATGCACAACTATGTGATGATATTGTGAGCTATTAATTGTATACTTTGTATGTACTGTATGTGAAGATTTCTCAATCAAAATAATTTTTTTAAAAAAAGTAATGGGGGGATGTGATGGTTGGGTCCACGAGTCACCTTGGCCAGGTGATGGTGTTCACTGCCTAGCCATTACTGCAAGCATACTTCATGGCTGGCTGATAAACCAGAAGGCTGGTTTATTAAATCATCAGTCAGTTGATTGCATCTGTGACTGATTACATCTACAATCAACTAAGGGTGTGTTTTCCACAATGGAGATAATCCAATCAGTTGGATTTGATCTAATCGATTGGAGACTTTTAAGGGAGAAGAGAGAATTTTCACTGCTGCTTCAGCCAGCCAGCCAGCCTCTCCTGTGAAGTTCATCAAGACACTTCATCAGAGTTGTCAGCCTTGCAGTCTGCCCTATAGATTTTGGACTCTTGTGTTCCCACAGTTGCATGAGACATTTTATAAATTTTTTATTTAGATATCTCTTGTTTTGTGTCTCAAGAGAACCCTGACTAATATGGGGGTAAGGGGTTAAAAAAGGGGGGTAAACTGCAATACTAGTAGTCAATGAGAGGGAGGGGTAAGGGGTATGGGATGTACAGGGTTTTTCTTTTTTCTTTTTATTCTTTCTCTGGAGTGATGCAAATGTTCTGAAAATGATGATGGTGATGAATGCACAACTATGTGATGATATTGTGAGCCACTGATTGTACACTTTGGATGGACTGTAAGGTGTGTGAAGACATCTCAATAAAATATATTTTTAAAAAGATCCTTCTCTGAAAGCCTCACTGATCAACATTTGATATTAATCCCTCAGGCCAGGGAGGCTCATCCCTGGGAGTCATGTCCTAAATCGAAGAAAGTTGTGAGTTTTTCTGCAGAGTTTGGCTTAGAGAGAGGGAGACCACATTTCAGCAATGAAGAGGTTTTCCAGAGGGTGACTTTTAGGCATCACCACAATTAAGCTCAGTTTTGTCATCACAGCAATAAGTTTCATAAGCACAAGCTTCAGGATTGAGGGCTTGGCTTATTAGCACAATTCCTTTTATGAGACAGGGCTCATATATTCCAGAGTTTATTTTCATAGGTCCCCATGTTATTATATTTGAATGGGGGTAATTTATGTTTTCCAAAAGGAGGAGATCTTAGATTTAGACCTTCAAAGTTTCTTGTCTACAGTTTCAATAAAGCAGGAGCCCCTATTGCTTGAAATAATAGCAAGAATTTCCCAGGAGGGGAAGTTTAACCATGATTCCCTTCCCCAGTACCAATCTTGCAAATACATTTTCATTTTATACCCAAGACACTTTGAAATGCATCAGGATATTACATCAATCTGTAAAGAATACCAAGTTCTTATTCCCTATTTAAAGTTCCATGTCAAATAAAGCTGGGTTGGACTGTCCAAGTAAACTGACCCGACTACTGAGGGTAATGTGCCACAGAAAATTTAAATTTAAATTTTGGACAGAATAAATCCTTCCTCCTTTGGTCTCACACAGAACTCAAAGTCCTAAAATACATAACCCAAAGTTCCAGGGAGCTACCAGGGCGCACACCCACATGGAGCAAAGCACCTCAAAATTTAGATATAGCAACCAAGGCTCAGGAACAAATGTGACTGCTACAAGAGCTTATAATATGCAAATGTAGCTATTTCCAGATATACAAACATTGGACAATTAACTTATATTAAGGTCATCGATCACAGACCAAGACAGAAGTTTTATCCTGGCTCACCTTTACAATTTTACCAGGGTTATATTAATTAACAGGTAGAACATAATTTGTATATTTGCCTTTTTTCTCTTTAAAGTCCCTTCTTTAAGATGAACCTCTGACCTGGAGCTGACTGCAAGTACTTTTACAGAAGCCTCAGAGTAAAATGGTGTCATTGACAAGGAAATTTGGTTGTTCCTGTGACATGTAGCATTTTCTAAGAATACCTAAAATTATGACTAATAACATGTATTATTGTTTAATACCATGCAGATTAGAATCAGGACAAATCATGGACAATGAGAATATTTCCAAATACCTAGGATTGCTTTATCATTTCTAAATATTCATTTGAATAATATTTTACCCATACAAATTCAACCTACAGAAGACTAGAAAACCTCTTTCTGTTTGACAATACTTTGCATGCAACCCATAACATATTAAATGAATTTAACTATTTCTAGCACTTGTTTATTTATTTATTTGTTGGCATGGGCAGGCTAGCACCTATTTTTTACAAGGACAAAGAAAAAATCCCCAAAGACAGTTTGAATACATAAAAAGAATTCCTTAGTGTTTGACCTTGAGAAAACAATGCCAAGTCATCAAGTTTGAATACTATGTTTAAACAGGGTTGGGTCACTGAAACAACATTTGGTTCCTTATTTAAACCAATGTTAGGGAAGAGACTTAGTTCTTTTAAAAGTGAGAAGATAAAGTCAAGAAGCATGTAACAATGTGGATAAACTTTGAGGACATTATTCTAAGTGAAATTAACCAGAAAAAAAAGGACAAACACTGTATGGTCTCACTAATAGGAACTAACATTAAGGAGTAAACTTTGATAACTGAAGTTAAAAACACAGGTTAACAAGAGATAGAGATTGGGCAATTGGTGCAGAAGGAATACAGATTGTACAACAGGACTGACTATAAAAATTCAGAAATGGATAGCACAACACTACTTGATTGTAGCACAGTATATAAGTTCTGAATGAAGCTGAATGTGAATATGATAGAGGGAGAGGGGCTGGGGGCATGTATGAAACCAGAAGGGAAGATAGAGGATAAAGACTGAGATTGTATAATTCAGGAGTGCCTAGAGTGGACAATGATGGTGATTAAATGTACAAATAAAAAATGTTTTTGCATAAAGGAGGACAAATGAAAGTCAATAATGTAGGGTGTTGAAAATAGATGGTGTGCCAGTTTGAACCTGTTGTGGACCCCAGAAAAGCCATGTCCTTTAATCCTCATTCATTATTGCTGGGTGGGAGATTTTTTATTGTTTCCATGGAGATGTGACTGGTAACTTTTGATTGGATGGTTTCCATGGAGATGTATCTCTATCCATTCAAGGTGGGGTTGCTTACTGGAGCCCTTTAAGAGGGAACCATTTTGGAAAAAGCTTTAGAGCCATGAAAGCCCACATAGCCAGAGACCTTTGGAGATGAAGATGGAAAACTCCCCTAGGGGAGCTTCGTGAAACAGAAACAGGGCAAGAAAGCTAACAGATGTTGCCATGTGCCTGTCCAGCTGAGAGAGAAACTCCAAACTTCATTGGCCTTTCTTGAGTGAAGGTAACCTCTTGTTGGTGCCTTAATTTGGACATTTTTAGCCTGACCTTAATTTGGACATTTTCATGGTCTTAGAAAATGTAAACTAGCAACTTAATAAATTCCCCTTTGTAAAAGTCATTCCAGCAGCTTGCAAACTAGAACGGATGGTATATGAGAAAAAGTACAATCAATGCAATTTAGGGTCTGTAGTCAACAGCAACACTGAAATATGCTTCCACTGAATGTAACAAAAGGCATTATGCCAAAACTGAATGTCAGCAGGCGGGGGCTATGGGAGGAGGGGTATGGATTCTTCGGAAGAAAAGCAATTGTCTTCAGATAGATTGTGGTGGCAAAGGCATGTCTATCTACTTAGGTTGGTTGACCTGATGTGTGAATAAAACTGTTTAAAAATGAATAGAGAGAAACAAGTGCTAGAGAAAATGCGGAGAAAGAGATATACCTATTTACAGTTGGTAGGGACACTGAGAGGTGCAGTGTCCCTAGAGGGCAGTGTGATAGTTCCAGAGGAGGCTAGGGGTGGGGTTGCCATACGATCCTGCAACCCCGTTGCTCAGTATATACTTAGAGGACTGAGACTAGGGGCACAAATGGACATTTGCACCTGGTGTCTATGGTGGCAGTGTTGTGATCCACAATGGATGGAGGTAGTCTAAGGGTACAACGACCGAGTATGGATTTGGAGCTATGGTGTATGCATCCAAGGGACTACCGAACAACAGAAGGAATGAAGTTGTGAGGCATGCAACTATGGGAGTGAACATTGGGGATTGTATGTTGAGTGAAATGTCAGAAACAGAAAGACAAAAATTATCATGCCTCACTCATATGGACTGACTATGATACAAAAACTTAGTGAATTGAAGTCGAGAGCATGGGTTATCAGGTTGGGGTCTATTGTAAAGGGTCCTTACAGTAGTCACATATATTCACGAGTTGTAACTGTTATTTCTAAATCCTGAGATACTGAGCTGTTTGTTCATAACCTGGTCATTCCCAGAAACTTTGGGTATTTATTTGACACCTGAGACTCAGAATTAGAGCTCTGAAGCTATGAAAGTCAGTAGTACCCCAGAAAGAACTGTTTAAAAAGTTGAAAAGGGGAACTGACTTTGACTCGAAATATGGACTAAGATAAATCAGAATACAGGGTAAAGGATGATATCGTTCATGTTTTAAAACTTCAACTTCTGTGTGAGACCAAAGGGAGAGATGTTTATTTGTGTAGTGTATTTTATATTTGTGTAGTATATTTTGTGTAGTGTATTTCCTAATTTGATTTGTATGGTCAGTTTAGTTGAATATCATAAGTACATGGAATCTGGAATACGGCATGAGACTTTGTTGGTTTTTCCAGGTTAGTATGATGCCCTGATATATCCCAGAATAATGTGGGCAGTGTCATGGTCCGATTCATGTGTCAACTTGGCCAAGTGGTGGTACCTGTTTGTCTAGTTGGGCAAGTGCTGACTTGTCTGTTGTGATGAGGACATTTCATAGAATTAATCATGATCACGTCAGCTGCATCCATAGCTGATTCCATTTGTAATCAGCCAAAGGTGAGTGTCTTCTGCAATGAGTGATGCTTAATCTAATCACTGGAAGCCTTTTAAGGAGGATTCAGAAGAGACAGGCTCTCTTCCTGAATCGGTTGGTGAGCCTCTCCTGTGGAGTTCATCCAGACCCTTCATCGGAATCGTCAGCTTCACAGCCTACCCTGTGGATTCTGGACTCTGCATTCCCACAGTCACGTGAGACACTTTTCTAATTTTATATTTGCGAGTGTTCCCTGTTGATTCTGTTTCTCTAGAGAACCCTGACTAATACAGGCAGTGAATAAAAAAGTGTCTGAAAGGTCATGTTGGGGCATTGGGAAGAAAGAAGGAAGTGTTCAACTTCCCTATTTGGAGAATTTCTGATATTCTTCCAAGCATTAGAGACAACCAAGTCAATAGGCTTGATCTTGGGGTTTGCCTCTGTGGGGCTTATTCCTGCAAAGGAGAGGCTAGGTCTACTTAAAACTGGGCCTAAGAGTCACTCCCAGAGAACCTCTTTTGTTGCTCAGATGTGGCCTCTCTCACCAGGCTGATGCAGCAAGTGAACTCACTGCCCCCCCACCCCACGTACACAGGTGGGACATGACCCAGGGGTACACACCTCCCTGGCAATGTGGGACAGAAATCCCAGGATGATCTGGGATTTGGTGTCAAGGGATTGATAGAGCCTTCTTGACCAAAAGGGGGAAAGAGAGAAATGAGAAAAAACAAAGTTTCCATGGCTGAGAGATTTCAGAGTTGAGAGGTTATCCCGGAGGTTATTCCTATGCATTATATAGATATCCCTTTTTTTGGATTATGGTTATTTGAGTGGCTGGAGGGAAGTACCTGAAACTGTTGAGCTGGGTTCCAGTAGCCTTGAGTCTTGAAGATGATTGTCTTGAAGATGATTGTATGGCTTTTACAATGTGACTGTGTGATTATAAAAACCTTATGTCTGATGCTCCTGTTATCTAGGGTGTGGACAGATGAGTAAAAAATATGAATGGAGAATGAACAAATAATAGGAGGGACAAAGGTTAACAAAATGGGTGGATGAAATTAGTAGTGGTCAATGAGAGGGAAGCGTAAGGGATATGGTATGTATGAGTTTTTTCTTTTTCCTTTTTATTTCTTTTTCTGGAGTGAAGCAAATGTTCTGAAAAAAATGATCATGGTGATGAATGCACAACTATGTGATGGTATCGTGAGCCACTGATTATAAGCCATGTATGGTATGTTTATATGTTAAGATTTAGCAATAAAAAATATTTTTAAAAAGTCATAAGATCTGTCTTCTAAAATAATAAAGAGTAATTAAGGTCAATCTAAACATCAATGAGAATATTATTCTCATTATATTATTATTTTGAGATGACGTAGAATTTTTGCCTTCTAGGCAGAATACAAGATGGGAAAAAACTCTTTATACTTCCTCATCAAGAGAACACTAGTAATCTAAGGAAACCTCATCATTTTAACAGAGAGAATACCAAACTCTAGTTTTAGCATGAATTTGCTGTTTGGTATGAAAGCTCTTTAAAAACGTTTATAAACCTATCACATCTTAGCATTGACCATAACAGATAAAATTCACTTCCACAAACTTTCTGTATCCATTTAGGTTTTGGCCCCACCTATTCCTGTTTCTCATTTTGGAAAAACCCATCATTTGACTTTAGGACTAAACTATAACCCTTTTCCTTAGGAATGCACACCCTGCATACTTTATATACCTTATAACTACATACCTGAAGTTACCAAAAACATCTTTGAATTGTCTGCAAACATCTTACAAAACACAATCATTCTTAAAATAATGCTTGTCAAAGTAATAACTCAATTTGGTTAAGCACAAATTTGCATTTTACATCATTTAAAAGATCTAGAAAATGCAATGCTAGATTATTTTATTAGCAAACCTATATATACTTAGGAAGAATGACAGCTGGCTAAATAAAACATACTCAATATAACCCTTTAGTTGGAAAATGCTTAACTATAGTCTTCAATAGTTAAAAAAAAACGTTGAGTATAATCACTTCACTTAAGCAGCCTTGAGGTATTTTAAGCAGAAAAAGCCCCTGTGGAAATAGTTTGCTGTTGGCCTAACCTCAACAAAAAGAAAACTTACTCTCTGTTCCAGGAAACCTTCCCATGCTCTCCTCTGCTCACAGGAATGAAACATTATATCACCTTCATCTTTTGAAGGACAAGATTAAAAGCCCAGATAGTCAATAACAAGAAGGGCCTACAAGATAACAGATCATGCTGGCCAAAAACAGTTCTTCCTGTTCTGTTTGTTTTCCTCTTCTGCTTTCTTCTGGATCCTGGCCATTTATTTGTTTGTTTGGGGTTATAAAAAAAAAAGTCCAAGCCACTCTTCCCACTCCAAACTGGTCTTAGAAAGTTTTTCCTCCAGTTCCTTACATGTGCACGTAATAAACTCACTGTGCAGGTCTGAAAGGATTATGGACCCTACAAAAGCCATGTTTTAATCCTAATCCATCATGTGGAGGCAGCAGTTTCTTTTAATCCCTATTCAGTACTATAGTTTGGAAACTTAGATTATCTCCATAGAAATGTAACTCACCCAATTTTGAGTATTTACCTTGGATTAGAGGGAGATGTGACTCCCCCCATTCCAGGTGGATCTTGATTAGTTTACTGGAATCCTTTAAAAGAGGAAACATTTTAGAGAGAGACCCTTTTAGAGCCATGAGAATCAGGAGAGCCCATGCAGCCAGAGACCTTTGGAGATGAAAGAATACACCCCTGGGGGAGCTTCATGAAAGAAGAAGCCTGGAGAGAATGCTAGCAGATGTCGCCATGTTCGCCATGTGTCTTTCCAGTTGAGAGAAAAACCCAGAACTTCAGGAACTTCATTGGCCTTTCTTGAGTGAAGGTAACCTCTTATCGGTGCCTTAATTTGGACATTTTTATGAATTTGCTTTAATTTGGACATTTTTTTTTTGGCCTTAGAATTGTAAACTTGCAACTTAATAAATTCCCCCTTTTAAAAGCCATTCCATTTTTGGTATATTGCATTCTGGCTGCCAATAAACTAGAACACTCACCTTCTCTCCAAGACAAAGAGACTTGTTTCTCTGCTTGATGTGGGATCAGGCGGGCCTGACTACGATGATGTTTTCTTATGAATACTTCAGCAGAATAAAACTGTAGGTTTTTACTGGACTTAACATCGATAGCTCAGAGGGTGCATGGGTGTTCAGTGGTAGAATGCTCACCTTCCATGCAGGAGACCCGGGTTTGATTTCTGGACCATGCACCAAAACAAACAAACAAACAAAAAACACAATGATAGCTCAGAAACATAGTTTTAGTGAATGATTTTCAGAAAAATTGTTTTTCTTAGTTTACCATTTTATCAATATTTTGCGAGATATTTTATGAGTAATTTCTGAAGCTGCTTTCTTGAGGCAAGTAGGGAGGTCTGGTTTTTATTAGGGCTAAACTATCATTTAGTTGCAGGCTTATAAAAGTAGCCAGCGTTTTTCTACTTTTCCTCCAAAGCTGGCTAAAAAATTCTTTGCTTTTGTAACACTCCAAAATTATAAACAACCGACCTCAAAAACAACAGACTCCAAGGCTATGGGAAATATACTATAATTGTTTAATTAATTTGTCTTAAGGATAATCTAGGAAGACTCTTCTATAGCTTTCAAGGACATTTTTCTTTACTTACTGGACCTTTCAAAATTTAACAAGGTATTAAATTACCCCCATCCCAAGGCTATACATATGCTTTAATAATGCATTGCCTGGGAAATTGTTCTAGTTTGCTAGCTGCCGGAATGCAACACACCAGAAACGGATTGGCTTTTAATAAAAGGGGATTTATTGTGCAGCTAACTTTCCACTGAGGTTCTTTCTTACGTGGAAGGCACAGGATAGTCTCTGCTGGTCTTCTCTCCAGGCCCCTGGGTTCCAACAACTTTCCCCGGGGTGACTTCTTTCTGCATCTCCAAAGGCCTGGGCTGAGCTGCAAGTGCTGAGATGAGGAACGCCGAGCTGCTTAGGCTATGCTACGTTGTGATCTCTCATTTAAGCACCAGCCAATTAAGTCAAATGTCACTCATTGCAGCAGACACGCCTCCTAGCCGACTGCAGATGTAATTAGCAGCAAATGAGGTTCACGTACCATTGGCTTGTGTCCGCAGCAACAAGACTAGGTATGCTCACCTGGACAAGTTGACAACTGAATCTAACTAACACAGGGATGCAAGCGTAGTTTAGTGGTAGAATTCTCACCTGTCATGTGGGAGACCCGGGTTCAATTCCCAGTCCATGCATTTCCAAAAAAATAAACAAATAAGTCAACAAATGGTGCTGCAATAATGGGATCACATGGAAAAATAATGAAATGTAGCCCTGCCATACAACATACAAAAATAAATAAATAATGATTTGTCTACTGTGGCTACTGTCACAAAAGGATTATTAGAAGAAAAATAATTCCAAATTGGAAGAAAAATAATTCCAAATTGGGGAATTCCCTTGGAACTCTACAATAAGTAAGGAACCCATTTTTCTGGACAAATTATCCAAAATAAGGCTCATTTTGCAACATCTTCATTGTGCTTGCTTATCACCTTCAATCCTCAGGATTAGTAGAAAAAGCCCCAAACCAAACGCACATCTCCCCCTTGCTCCTGAATCCAGCTTCCCCGTAGTTGCCCTAACAGGCTCAGTTTATACGTCCATCACTGAAATTGTTTCTGTACTCTGGGGCGGGGATTAGTGAGGGGGGGGCGGTTTGAGACACTTTATTAAGATAAGGTGTTCCTAGCATCTGTCAGGGCCTATATGTCCGTGTTTCTAATTGTTTCTAATTATCAGGTCTATTTTTCCTAAAATGTGACAGGGACAATTGGAAAAGCCTCTGCTGTTGCCCTGGGGCAGCCTTAGCAGTCACATTGAAAGGCACTTTACTTTCTAGAGCTTTCTAAGGGGGTTGCTATCGTTTCAGGAAGCTCCAGGCAGTCTCCCTCCAATTTCCAGGCCATGCACGGTAACCACAAGCGTGAGTACTCCAGTCCCTGACACCTGAAGACCAGAACAGGCAGGACAGGGGCTGCAAACAATCCCTCAAGCTTGATAGTGCACCTAAATTTCTAAAACATTTGGATTTAATTCTACAAAAGCACTTTTTACACTGGAAGTATTAGAAGCTCAGTTTCGTCAATTTCTGGAACTCCAGGAATATCTATCTATCTATCTATCTTAGCACTTAAAATAGAGCTCTTTTAAGAATTTATTTGTTAATTTGCTATTACCATCCAGAGGTAGGAAAAAATATACATATTAAGCAAACAGACACAAATAAAAAAGCTTATAGCTTCAATTAAAAATCTTTTGCTATTAGGGTGCCCGGGTGGTTCAGTGGTGGAATGCTCACCTTCCATGTGGGAGACCCAGGGTCGATTCTTGGACCATACACCCCCCCCAAAAAAAAAATCTCTCACTTTGAGTCAGACGCAAAACCACAGAAACACAGAAATAACAGAAAAACCTACTAGTTTTTTAGTAGTATGTAAAAAACTTACATAATTTTACACCTTCTCTGTAAATTCTTATTCTGATACAAAAATATAAGAGATTGAACATTTTTTTTCTCTTTTGCCATGTAAGTCCAATTATAAGATGGTATTATATTTAAGACACCCATTCTCTGGCCAGTGTTCCCAAGATTCTAATCTATACTGTGATTTTGCCTTCTTACAAAAGAATAACATCTTTTGTTTTTCATTGACTCACATCTAATCGTGAACCAATTACCTAAAGCACATTTTAAAGGGCTGCAGTCATTTATGATGTTAACATTTCCCAAGATTACAACTTCCAGCGCTGGATACCAGATGTTTAAAAATTAAACGAGCAATCCAGAAAGACCAAAATGGGAAACTGGAAAGTGTGGCAGCACTGGCTTGATTCCTGGTTACAGAGTGGACCCTCTCTGGGAAAGAGGAGTTGGAATTTGGCATGCTAACAGGGGCGCAGATTACTGATAAACCAATAACAAAGGAAGACTCACCTTACACCAGAGGCCAAGGTGTATCTCGAACTCATGACCAAAATGTGAGTACTTCAGTGACTGACTCCCATATGCCTGGGACCTGCACCCAGTATAACCTGGTAGGACCAAAGTGGGATTCAAACCCACAATCCTAACCCAGTAACCAACCAACCAACAACCAACCAAACAACAGCAACAAAAAACAATAACAAACAGGTCTGTATAAGAGTAGGCACTTTAATGAACTTACTTACCCAGAAGATGTCTTTACCCAGAACTGTTTCCTTTCTCAAAATTAAACTCTGCTCAAGGGCTGATAATGCCTGCAGGTTCAGGAGAAAGTCCCAGTCAAGCCTCTAGATGCCCGGAAACTTCTGTCCTGCAGGGGTCGTGGGAGCCTTGGACAGAGGTCTCAATGAGCATTCCATCTAGGTTGCCAAGTTGTTGCCGCCAAAAGTGGACTCGTCCGCTTGATGCACCCAGAAGTCAATGCCATGACACCAGGATTCCAAGAGAAGGAGTTTATTACATAATTGACTAGCAAGGAGAATAGAGGAAAAACCTCAGTTCAGTCTCCCTGGCCAAAATGGAGTCAGGGGGTTTTGGGGAAGGTGGGGCTGAAGGGAGTAGCTAAGGATGGGGTAAGATGATGTGGGGTAATCCAGTTTGGGGCGAAGCAGGCTTAAGGGGCAGGGTTTAATGAAGCATGTTTGGTTGCAAACCATGCTTGGTCTTAAAATGGAGGTTCAGCATGCTTAGTAGGGGAGCAAAGCCAGTTTTAGCAGGTGCTGCACAGGGAAAGGAAAGAGTAACTTTTCTTGCAGTGGAGCAATCTTCTTCTGAATAAATACAAGGAGTTTATTATAAATAAATATGCTTTTTATGAATAAAACACGAGGAGGTGGGGACTTGAACAAAGGAACTGGAAACTTTTTCAAACCAGTAATGGAGGGGCTACTTCACGGAAAGGGGGTTGGGAAGTGGCAGTTTCACAGGTTAAGGTGGGGAATATCAGATCATTCCATTGGGCCGGGGTCCCAAACGAGGCAGTCTGACCCCAGGGTCTGTGCCTCTAAACCCTCTTTGCTCTGGGCGAGAACAAAGGCTCAAAACCCAATTGCACATATACATGCAGCAAGGGTAGGCTTCAAATGTGGGATCCCAAATGCGGGCCTTCCCTATTACAGGAATATGACTTAGCTTAGAGTTTTTTTAAAGAGAGGACTTTGGAATGCCCTTTTCCTTCCTGCTGCTTCGATGTTCTCTATTGGCGAAGAGAGAAATCCTGGGTTGATTTGTTGCAGGCAGAGATGACTTGAATTGCCCTTCCCAGTTTCCATTTTGACTCTTTGTCCCTTCTCTGATCCATCATTCTTCTGCACAGACCTGAGGAAATGAAAAGGGAAAATTCTCTCAGGTCTTTGATGTGGGTATGAATTTCTAATTCTATGATAACCTGGGTTTTGAAGCAAGAGGGAGAGAGAGGCTTGCAATATTGGGAAGGCAGAAATTTTGAGGTTAGGTGTTCTAGTTTGCTAGCTGCTGGAATGCAATATACTAGAAATGGAATGGCTTTTAGAAAGGGGAATTTAATAAGTTGCTAGTTAACAGTTCTAAGGCCGAGAAAATGTCCCAATTAAAACAAATCTATAGAAATGTCCAATCACAGGCATTCAGGGAAAGACACCTTGATTCAAGAAGGTCAATGAAGTTCACGGTTTCTTTCTCAAGTGGAAGGGCACATGGCGAACACAGTCAGAGTTTCTCTCTCATCTGGAAAGGCACATGGTGAACACATTAGGGTTTCTCTCTCATCTGGAAGGGCACATGGTGAACGTGGCATCATCTGCTAGTTTCTCCTGGCTTCCTGTCTCATGAAGCAACCCGGGAGACATTTTCCTTCTTCATCTCCAAAGCTGGCTCATGGACTCTCTGCTTTGTGGTGCTGCAGCATTCTCTGCTCTCTCTGAATCTCCCATTCTCCAAAATGTTTCCTCTTTTATAGGACTCCAGAAACTTATCAAGACCCACCCAAATGGGTGGAGACATGTCGTCACCTAATCCAGTTTAACAACCCCTCTTGATTTAATCACATCTCCAGGGAGATGATCTGATTAGTTTCAAACATACAGTTTTGAATAGGGATTATTCTGCCTTTACAAAAGGGGATTTTGATTAAAACATGGCTTTTCTAGGGGACATACATCCTTTCAAACCAGCACATTAGGATTGACAAAAAAAAAAAAAAGTGGGGAGAGGGGTGCGAATTTAGGCCAGACTATCTATATTCCTGCTTGAAAGTAATAACCTAGTCCAGATAATTTTTTGGTTTCCGAATTTTCAAAATTAGGTGGTTTCGTTTGGGTTTTCCTCATGAATGTTAGTGAGCTCACCTGAAGAGTTTGGGAAAAAAGTGAATAAAGTGCCGCTTTCCATGGTGGTCTCTGGAACCGTGATGCTGGGCGGCTTAACCTTCCTGCCGAGTGCCAGGTCTCAGAAAGTAAAACTTGACATACGAAATGGATTTTGTGGCATGGAGTCCCCTTCAGTTTCTCTCCCTCAGCACCTTCTCTGACAGGACCTAATGTGCCAGCAAGATACATGAGCACGAATGTGCCAGCATCCCACCCTCCAGAGGCCAGACCAGAAAACCTTGAGCATGAGGTCAGGATCTGCACCAGCCTGATATCTCTTGGTGATGTCTGCAGTCACACGTCACCCCCACCCCTCTTGGCATGTTCTTTTCCTTTAAAACCACAAGCTGTCAGAAAGAGAGTGGGAGCCATTTTTCCTTTCCTTTCACTGGCAGATTTTGCTGGCTCCCGCCTGCCTGCTCTCCTCTTGCTCTCACTCTGTTGCTTTCTCGCTCAATAAACCTGTTAAGCTTTGACTCGCTGTCTCATGTGGAATTCTTAATAACTGTGCCTAACACAGATCTTGAGAGAAATTTGGATTAGAACTACCTACGCTGATGGATTAGAGTAGAATTAACAGTTACACCTAACAAATATATGTGACTGCTGTAAGAGCTTACAGTCTAGGACCCTTTACAATAAGCACCAACCTGATAACCCATCCTCTTGACCTTAGTTCACTGAATTTTTATATTATGGGTAGTTCATGTGACTGAGGCATGATATTTTTTTTTTCCTGATATTTCATGCAACATACAGCTCTTAAGGTTCATTCACCTACTTGCATGCCTCACAACTTCAATCCTTCTTGTGGCCCCTCAATAGTCCATTGTATGTATGCACCATAGTTCCCCTTTCCATTCCTCAATCATTGTACCCTTAGGCCACCTCCATTCATTGTGGATCAGAAGCACTTCTGCCCAAAACACCAGTGTGCAAATGTCCATTCGTGTCCCCACACTCACTTCTTCCAGGTATATACAGAGCAACGGAGTTTTGGGATCATATGGCAAACTGGGTAGCACCTTTTGATTAGATGGAAATATGCCCCTTCCCATTTAAGGTGGGTCTTAATCCACTTACTGGAGGCCTTTAAGAGGGATATATTTTGGAGAGAACAGACAGATGCTTGGAAAGCTGACACTGAGGGTATAGAGTTGAAACCAGACACAGATGTTTGGAGATACTAAGCTAAGACATGAAACCCAGAGTCTGCCCTAGAGAATCTAAGTGAGGACCCCAGACACTTAGAGAGAAAGCTACTGGAAACAGGAGCTGAGAGAGCCCTTTGAAACCAGAAGGTAGGAGAAGGGCCAGTAGACGTCATCATGTGTCTTTCCTGTGGCAGAGGAACCTGGATGCACTTGGCCTTTCTTGAGTGAAAGTATACTCTTGTTGATGCTTTAATTTGAACATTTTCATGACCTTAGAACTGTAAATTTGTAACCTAATAAATCACCTTTGTAAAAGCCAATCCATTTCTGGTGTTGCAATCTGGCAGCTTTAGCAAACGGAAACACATCCCTTTCTACCTCTCTGAAGTACAGACAGAGGCAACCCCTCCATTCGAGAAGGCAGTGTTTTTGGATCCTCCTTTTACCTTTCTGGCCCTTTTTCTTTTTTGTATCTACCTTATCTTCATCCTCCTACCAATTAAATGTGGGCATTTACATATATCTACATTTACCCTCTCTGGTTCAAAAACTTCCAGAGATTCAGTTCATCCTTATATATACGTATATAAATATATAAGATAGAGGAATTACAAGGGAGGAAAATTACAGACCAGTTTCTCTAATGAAACTAGATGCAAAAATTCTCAAAAAAAATTCTAGCAAAATAGAATCCAATGATACATTAAAAGAGTTATACAAAATATACAAAAAATAAAATAAAATTGATCTACCTAATTTCTATTAAAAAAAAAGAATTATACATCATGACCAAGTGGGATTTATACCAGGAAAGCAAGGGTGGTTCAACATAAGAAAATAAATTAATGTAATACAAGATATTAATAAATTCAATGTGAAAAGTCAAATGATATTGATTGATACTAAAAAATCATTTCATAAAATACAGTATCCTTGTCTAGTAAAAACACTACAAAAGGCAGGAATTATAGGAAATTTCCTCAATATCATAAAGGGCATATATGAAAAACCTACAGCCAGCATCATTCTCAATGATGAGAGATTTACAGCATTCCCCTTAAGATTGGGAATGAGAAAAGGATGCCCTCTATCACCCCTATTATTCAACACTGTTCTAAGTAGAGTGACTAGGCAGGAGAAAAAAATAAAAGGCATCCAAATAGATAAGGAAGGAGTAAAACTTTCATTATTCGCAGATGACATGATCCTGTATTTGGAAAGTCCTAAGAAATCCATGACAAAGCTACTTGAGTTAATAAACAAATTTAGTATAGTGGCAGGATACAAAGATAAATGTACAAAAATCAGAAATGTTTCTATATACAAATAATGACTTAAATATGGAGACAATTAGGGAAAACATCCCATTCAAAATATCCACTAAAAGAATCAATTATTTAGTGTTCTAGTCTGCAAGCTGCTGGAATGCAATATACCAGAAACTAGTTTGCAGTTCTAAGACTGTGAAAATGTCCAAATTAAAGCAAGACTATAGAAATGTCCAAATTAAGGCACCAACAAGAGGTTACTTTCACTCAAGAAAGGCCAATGAAGTTCAGGGTTTCTCTCTCAGTTGGAAAGGCACACGGTGAACATGACGATGTCTGCTAGCTTTCTCTCCAGGCCTCTTGTTTCATGAAGCTCCCCCAGGGGCATTTTCCTTCTTCATCTCCAAAGGTCCCTGGCTGTGTGGGCTCTGTCAGCTCATGGCTCTCAGGCTTTTTCCAAAAATAGTTTGTCTTTTAAAGGATTCCAGTAAAATAATGAAGACCCTTATGAAGTGGGTGGAGTCACATCTCCCTCTAATCAAAGGTAAAAACTCACAATTGAGTAAGTCACATCTCTGTGGAGCTAATATAATCAATTTTCCAACTTAAAATGCTAAGGATTAAAAGAAAGACCTGCCTCCACAACATAGATCAGGATTAAAACATGGCTTTTCTGGAGTACATAATCCTTTCAAACCAGTACATTTAGGAATAAGTCTAACCAGGGAAGTAAAGGACCTGTGTACAGAAAACTACATAATATTATTTAAAGAAGTTAAAGAAGATCTAAACAGATGGACAGATATTTTGTGCTAATGAACAGGAAGGTTGAATGTTGATAAGATGCCAATCCTACCTAAATTGATCTATGGATTTGATGCAATACCAATCAAAATTGCAATAAGCTATTTTGAAAACTTGGAAAAGCTAGCTATCAAATTCATTTGGAAGGGAAAAAAACCTTGAATAGCCAGAGATATTCTAAAAAAGAAGAGTAATGTGGGAGGATTAATACTTCCCAACTTGAAAGCTTATTACAAAGCACTGGTGTTGGGCCTGAATTGAGAAAGTGCAGAGATTGACTGCCAAATTTATGGTCAATTGAGCTTTGCCTAGGCTCCCAAATCTACTGAATTGGAACAGTACAATTTTTTCAATAAATGGGCTTTGGAAAATTGAATATCAATAGTCAAAAGAATGAAAGAGGAACCACATCTTACGCCTTATACAAAAAGTAAATCAAAATGGATTGAAGACATAAATATAAGAGCCAGTACTATAAAACTCCTGGAAAAAAAACATAGGGAAACATCTTCAAGACCTAGTAATAGGAAGCAGTTTCCTAAAGTTTACACAAATTATGAAAGAAAAAATAGATAAATGGCATCTCCTCAGAATCAAATCTTCTGTGCTGTAAAAGATTTTGTCAAGAAAGTGAAGAGGCAGCTACTCTATGGGAAAAAATATTTGGAAATGATACATCAGATAAAGGTTTGAAATCCTGTGTAGATAAAGAAATTATACAACTTAACAACAAAAGAATAAATACCAAATTATAAAATGGACAAAAGATATGAAGACATTTTTCTGAAGAGCAAATAAAATGGCTAAAAAGCACATGAAGAGTTGCTTATTTTCTTTAACTATAAGGGAAATACAAATTAAACTACAATAAGATATCATCTTACACCTGTAAGAATGGCTGCCATTAGACAAATAGGAGACTACAAACATTGGAGAGAATGTGGAGAAATTGGAACAGTTATTCACTGCTAGTGGAAATGTACAATGGTACAGCCATTGTGGGAGACAGTTTAGTGGTTCCTCAAAGAATTAAACATTAAGTTGCCATATGACCCATGATGCCACTACTTGGTATTTACCCATATGAGTGTTAAATAAGTGACGCGAGTAGACATTTGCACCCCATGTTCATAGAGGCACTATTCAGAACATGAAAACATGGATGGATCTTGAGGACATAATCCTCAGTGAAATAAGCCCCACACAAAAAGACAAATACTGTATAATCTTGATATCATGACTCTGGTAAAGATGACAATGTCAAGGTTCACATGAGCTGATTGAGTTTCTCTGAATAATAGGCCAAGAAATCATCAGCTCCCAGATGGAAAGCCAATGCAACATCCTCTGTTATTCTAGTATGATCTAGATGAAGATTTCTAGGACAAATGGGGAACGTGGTACTCTCCTGCCCACATTGCCCATGTTACCCCCACTCCTTCCCCCTTGTTCTCTCCCTCCTTTCTCCCTTCTCCTTTCCTCTCTTTCTCTGCCTTTCTTTCTATATTTCTTTTTCTTTTCCCTCTTTCCTCCCCTAAAAAACAAACAAACAAAAAAACCTCAGCAATAATAATAATAAAATAATTCCCTTTTTAGAAGCCATTCCATTTCTTCCATTTCTGGTATACTGCATTCTGGCAGAATTAATGAACTAATACAGGGTCCATTACTTTTATTGATTTTTTTCAAAGAACCAATTTTGATTTTGTTGATTCACCCAAGTTTTTTCC
>PVIY010026310.1:0-35412 GCA_004026745.1 Myrmecophaga tridactyla
GCCTTGCTACAGTGATTGAACTTTAAAAATGCAAATCTGATCTTGTCAATCCTCTGTTAAACACTCTCTAATGGCATCCCAACTCCCCGAGGATGCAGACAAACACATTTCTAGAACACCTTCCACTTTTCTGCCCTAACCTCTGGTTCAGCTCTATTCCTATTCTGCTTTTGCGCAGCTCCAGGCATAGAAAAAAATCTACCGGTTACTCACACTGCCTTTGTTCTCGAAGATTTAGCATACACTGTGATTCTTTTCACTGACCTTCCCTTTCATGGAACTACCTACCCTTCAAGTTTCACTTTGAACATGGCCCTTTTCAGAGCTTCCCTTCACAGAGCAGATAGGTCAGGTCTTTCTCAGTAAGCTCTCAGGGCAGTCTTTTATTTCTTTAAAATATGAATTATATTTGTTTAACATATGGGTTTACCTACCTCTAAGCCTTTGAACTGCATGAGGACAAGTATTCAGTGTTTGTTGCATGAAAAGATGCATGCTAGATCTATTCTCTTTATAATCAATGGGCAGGACCTGTCGGGACTACTAGCTACAATTTAATTTCTTACTCTAGTTTTCTTTTGTTCTCTTTGAATACACACACAAAGATATTTTACAAAGAGAAACACACACACGCACACACACAATCTGCTTACTATTTTCCAGGAACAATATTCATTTACTACCACCCCTGGGCCAGGGCTTCAAGTCCCTCAGCCTCCCAACTCACCCATCTCTCCACTCAAATCTCTTTCAGCACAAATCCCTAACACCTGGGGATTGTGAAGTTACACACTCAGGAAGTACCTGTTCCCTGCTGCCTTCCCTAATGGCAAATAAGTGTACCTGTATCATGAAGCAGATGGCTTTGAGCTGCCAGAGGAAGGACAGACTGTTCTTTGGGATTCAGGGAGGAGAATCTGGATAGGAGAATCTCCACTTAGGTAGTGGAGGAAGCAAAGAGGATTCAAGTTAGATCTAAAATAGTAATTGATAACCAGGTACTATTGAAGTAGAGCTCTGAAAAAATTGCAGCTATATTCCCTGGAGATTCTCTGTGAATCTACAGCTAGTATTTATTAAGTAAGAGGAGGAGACTAGTGGGGCACAAGGACCCATGATCTATTAATCTATTAAAATTGAGATGAAAAACAAACTCTGTTATCAGCACGTGAGCTTTCAGACAGATTCTTCCCACTGCACCCAGGCAAAAGTAGATACAAAAGGGAATAACAGATAAGACTACATTACATTACTGCTGATGACTAACTCTGTCTCGAATACTTTGAAAAGCAGTATGAAGATTTTTCGGGAGAAGAGTGAGAGCCTTAACATATTTAGTAGGCACTGGATGCATCAGCCCTCAAATAGGCATGCTGCACAGGGGGTCTGGAAGGAGATGATAATGTGCTCTCACATCCGGTATTTATTATGCTTCTACCATATGGAAGGTACCAAAACAGGCATTTAGGCAAGCAAAGAAGATGAATATCAAAATATGTCTGTCTGCAATGAGTTTCTGGTTAAGTGGAAGAGAAAACAATGTAAGGAAGTGTGTGTAAAATAGAAAGATAAAAATTCATGCTGTAAAACAGGTAGAGCAATGTGTCTTGGGAGATCTAAGCTGGAGAAGATTAATTCTCAGTAAGGGGAATAGCAGAAACTTCAGAGAAGTTGCCATCTGAGTTGGTTCTTGAAAGCTCATATGGATTGTAGGCGTGTTTTAACACTTTAGTGAAGGGAACATAGAACACTTATAAGGATTTAGAAGAAGAACCTTGGCTTTGAAAATAAGGCTAGAATTTTTAATGTTATTCCACAGGCTACAGGAAGTTACCGAAGGTATTTTCTACAAAAGAAAGAATATTAATTTTTTTTTCAATCCATTCCACATCATATTTTTTTCAATGATTCTTGTAGGTCAGTGTTTTATTTTCCTGGCTGTCAAGGCAAATGTCATGCAATCAGTTGTCTTAAGCAACAGGAATTTATTGGTTCAGGGTTTGAGGCTGGGGAAAGTCCAAAATCATGATGTCATCAAGACAATGCGTTCTCCCAGAAGATTGTGCTGTCCTGGGGCTGACCACTGGCAATCATTTTGGTCCTTGGCTTTTCTATCACATGGCAATGCACATGGCAGGCTCTCCGGATTCTATTGACTTCCAGCTTTGAACTGCTCCCTGGGGCTTTTCTCTCTGCCTGTCTGAATTTCATTCTGCTTATAAAGGACTCAAGCAAGAGGATTTTAAGTCCTGTTCTGACTGAGTTGGGCCACACCTTAACTGAGGTCACCTCCTGAATGGAATAGGTACCCATTTTCTTCTGGGTAGGTAGCACCAAGCTGCCACAGGCATGCACTTTTCTAAGAAAACAGATATGGTCTCTTCTCTCATGGATCTTATCCTCTGTGGGAGAAGAAAAACAAATAAGTTTAAGAAATAAGTGCAATGTTTATATGAGAGGATCGGGAACAAGGGTGTGCCAGTTTGAAATTGTTTTGTGCCCTGGAAATGCCATGCCCTTTTTCTTAATCCAATCTTGTGGGGGTAGCCATGGTTCTTTTAATCTTGATTCGATACTGTGGGGTGGAAACTTTGATTGCATTATTTTCATGAGGTGTCATACATCTAACTGTAGTTGACACTCATGGATCATGAGCCCTGGTGCTTTCTGTTGGTATGAAGGAGCACAAGGAAATGGACCTATATACCAAGTATATCATAAGCCTATAGAGGAAATGTTATTAAATAACAGGAAGAATATTCTCCTAATGACAATGGTACAAATTTGACTTCAGAGTGACTAGACACTGGATTTAAAATAAGGAAGTTATATATTTTTTGTTACTGAAGAAAATTTTAAATAAGACTATATTGAAATACTGCATAGATCTCCCCAAAGCTTAATAAAAGAACCACTAATCTTCCTCCTGATTAAATGATTGTATGGTTTTATTAAAAAAGATTAGGTTCTGCTTTAATATATAATTGTTGGATATGGGGATTTGAAATAAAAAGTATCAATATTCATGATTCTATAAAATCTGTGTCAATTGATTGCAGATAATGAAATTTTTATGTGTTTTTTAAAAGAAGATAATTAAAGGATATAACAACCATAATCAAATTAGCCAAATTCACACTCTTGGTTTCCAATTATCAGTTCTTTCCAATAAGTGCAATTATTCTTAGCAGCTAGGAATATAATCTCTCAGGATACATGCAAGTCTTCACTTTGATTACAAAACTTCAGTGTTAATTAAACTAATGCCAACTATGCTAACAGTCTGAAAATCCTCTGACAAATATCAACTTCAATGGCAGTTCTGTCAATATACAAATACATAGAGGGCTGTCTGATTTTCAAAGGGTATTTAACAAATTTGACCATAATATATGTGCATCTATAGCTGCTCATTTTATTTTGGAAAATGTGTCTATAAAAAAATCCTGGATAGACATTGTCTTGTTGAACAAATTGTCTTTACATAGGAATAGGCGAAACTAATTCTAAGAAAAAATATTAAAGTTTGAGCCCCAAAGTGGCAGAGGCAAGCTGTCCCATCAACTTCTCCTTCCACCCTCTGATGCACAAATTTGCATAGAATTAAAACTTCCTTTAGAGACAGCCCTCTATAAAAGTCTTGTCTAATGTGGGTCCCTCCTCTTTTCTGAATTCTGCATGTCAGAGTAGTATGAAAATTTCCTTGTGCCCAAGTTATCGCAAACTTAACCATACCCATATGCTGTCTTCACAACTCCATACCTTACCATGCCCTCAATTATATTCTATAGGATAATGAAGATTCTAAAAATAGGGTTAGAAAACTGCATATACTATATACTGTGTGAACAGAGACTAGGATTTAAGTCAAGAAAAATTGTGTTTATTCCTAAATTTGCCACTTTGAATTAAGTTTATTCCATCAATCTATCTTTTTATATTAATATTGTTATAAGGATGTATTTCGAAGATGATAGGTTTGAACAAAGCATAAAATAGTGAAGTTAAAATAAGTATTAATGAATCTTAAGAAATTTAGTAAACATAAGCAATGGTGAAGGATTTTAAGCTTTTCCCCCTAAGATAAGAAACAACACAGGGAGTCTGCCTTCATCACTGCCATCTAATATTGTAGTAGAAGTTCTAGCCAGAGTAATTGAGCAAGACAAAAAAAAACAAAAACAAAAACAAAAACAAGACAACAACACATCCAAATTGTGAAGAAAGAATTAAAGCTATCTCCATTTTCAGATAACATTGTTTCACATAGAGAAAGTCTAAAGGAATCCACAAGAAAACTGCAAGAACTAATGAATAAGTTCAGCCAAGTAGCAGAAGACAAGATTAACACCCCCAAATCAGTTGTGTTTTTATACATTAGCAATGAACAATCTGAAGAGGGAATTAAGAAAATGTTTCAATTTACAATAAGATCCCAAAAATATAAGTAATAAGAAAACTAGGAATAAATTTAACCAAGGGTACTGAAAACTGCAAAACACTGCTGAAAGAAATAAGATCTAAGGAAATGACAAAAACTTCCATGTTAATGGATTAGAGGAGTTCATATTGTTAAGCATGTCATCACCCAATGCAATATACAAATTCAATGAAATCCCTATCAAAATTCCAGCAGATTTTCTCACTGAAATGGAATAAGGAGCTGCAAGGGGCCCTGAATAACCAAAACAATTTTGAAAAAGAAAAACAAAGTTGGAGGACTTACACTTCCCAATTTCAAATTGTACTACAAAACTGCAGTAATCAAAATAGTGTGATAATCAAATAAAAAGAGACACATAGACCAATGCAACAGAATGGAAAACCCAAAAATAGATTCACATATCTTTGCCCAATTGATTTACAACAAGGGTGCTAAGTACATGCAATGGGGAAAAGAATAGTCTCTTCAATAAATGGTGCTGGGGAAACTGAGTATCTGCATATAAAATAATGAAGTTGAAAACCTGCCTCATAAATATACAAAAATCAACTCAAAATGGATCGACCACTAACATAAAATGCAAAACCATAAAACTCTTTGAAGATAACATAGGGGCAAATCTCCATGACCTTGGATTCAGCAATGGATTCTTTGATATGATACTAAAAGAGTGAACAACAAAAGAAACTATAATTAAATTTGATGTCCTCAAACTTTTAAAATTTTGTGCATCAAAGGAGATTATCAAGAAAGTAAAAAAAAAAAATAAAATTACAGAATAGGAGAAAAAGTTGTAAGCATTTTTTAGAAAGGGATTAAAATCCAGAATATAGAAAGGAGTTTTACAACGCAACAATAAAAAGCCATACAATTAAAAATTGGACAAGGACTTGAGTAGAAATTTTTCCAAAGAAGATATACAAATGGCCAAATAGCTTATGGAAATATGCTCAATATCATTAGCCTTAGCCACTAGGAAAATGTACATCAAAACTATAAGGAGATATCACTTCACACCCATAAGGATGGCCTTTTTTTTTTTTTAAGTATATAACAAGTTTTGGAGATGATACAGAAAAAATGGAACACCAACACATTGTTGGTGACAATATAAAATATTGAAATCACTATAGAAAGAAATAGGGCCGTTCATCAAAAAAGTTAAATAAAGAATTTCTGTATGACTTGGCAGTTTCACTTCTAGGCATATACTCATAGAAAACTGAAGCAGGATCTCAACACAAATACTTACACACCAATATTTACAGCAGCATTATTCACAAACGCCAAAAGGTTGAAACAATCTATATGTCTATCAACAAATGAATAAAAAATGAATGTTAAACAATAAGATATCATTCAGCTATAAAGTGGAATAAGGTTGTTATTCTACTTAATAAAAAGCAAATTAGAAAAAGCAAATTAGCAGAGATAGAAAGTAGATTAGAGGTTACCATGGAATGGGTGGAAAAAGAAGTATGTGTGTGTGTGTTTGTAACAATAAAACAGATTAATAAAATTAAATTAAACTGAAAAGAAGAAGAAACAATCTAAAACAGCCATTCTCAAAGGCTGAGTCTTAAGCAGGCTTTGGTTTTCACAATATGATTCAAACAAAAGTAATTAGGCCATTTTTCAGATAACTTGAATGAAGCAGAAAGTTTTGAAGGCACAGAGGATAAAAGTATTGTACTCTCAATCTTTTGCCAAATTACTCAAGTTCCATGGAGCTCTGTATCAGCAACTATATTTCTTGATTCCTTTAAACAAGTTTCCCGTGTCTAGATAAAAGTTTGTCCATGGTATGAAAGATTATCTACCGTTCCATCCATTTATCATCCTCCATCCACCCATGAACCCATCTAAATCCATCTTTACTCCACCTCCCTCTCCATTTTAGTTTGCTAAAGCTGACAAAATGCAATATACCAGAAATGGGTTGGCATTTACAAAGGGGATTTATTAACTTAAAAGCTTACAGTTACTAGGCCATGAAAATGTACACATTAAGGCATCAACAGAATGATACCTGGACTCTGAAGACAAGCTGCTGGCATCCAGGAAACCTCTATAACATGGGAAGACATATGGTGAGTCTGCTGGTCTCTTCCTTCTCTCCTGGGTTTCATTGCTTCCAACTTCTGTCTTCAGTGGCTTCATCTCTGAGTTTCTGCTTGTTTCTATCTTCTCTTATTTAGAGATAGCTTCTATCTCTCTTATTTTCTGTGTGTCCTTCTATTGGTGTATCTTCTTTTACTGTTTATCATCCTTCCATTTTCAAGCAGGTTTTCAAATGGTGTAATAACATACAACTTGGCATTGTGATTGAAAAGCAATATGGAGAAATTTTATTTATTGAGATATGAGAGTAGGTTGTAAGTTTTCTCCATATCAGAGAAAAAGAAATTTAATAAACATAAATTGGTGAGACAACATGTTGTTATGGAAAGAGCAAAGACTTTTAAATTAGAAAAAGATGATCGACAAGATTCTGCTACATTTTAGTGTTGTTACCACAGGGATATGACATCCAAGTTCTTTTGTATTACACTATGATTACCTTGTGAGAATATGACAAGGAGTAATCAAGATTATGTATTTAAAAGTCATGGTTCAATATCTTGTCCTTGATAGATGCACAGCAATGTTATTGCTTTGCATGCCCTAAAAATAATAGCAAGGTGTAATTGACTACAAATAGCACTCTGTCTTATAGTATTCATAAGGGTAACTTAAAGGATAAAGAGAGAGAAAAATAGGTTTGACAAATAAAAACCAAAGGATAAGATAGTTGAAGCAGGAACTGCCTTTACAATAATAACTTTGAATGTTAGTGGATAAAGCTCCCTAATTAAAAGACACACATTGGCAGAATTGATTGAAAACTATGACCCACCTCTGTATGCTGTTTAAAGGAGACACATTA
Source organism: Myrmecophaga tridactyla (assembly GCA_004026745.1). Lineage (NCBI taxonomy): Eukaryota > Metazoa > Chordata > Mammalia > Pilosa > Myrmecophagidae > Myrmecophaga > Myrmecophaga tridactyla. The sequence continues at coordinate 7,371 of PVIY010026310.1, forward strand.
TAGACCCAAAGATACAAATAAATTGAAAACGGATGGAAAAAGATGTTTTATGCAAGTTGGGGTAGTTATACTGATTTCAGACAAAATACGTAATTTGCAAGTCATGAGAGTTTTACTTCTTCCTTGCCAATCTGGATGCTTTTTATTTCTTTTTTTTGCCTAATTGCTCTAACTAGAACTTCTAGTAAAATGTTGAATAATAGTGGTGACAGTGGGTATTTTTGTTTCATTCCTGACCTTAGGGGGAAGGCTTTCTCTCTGTCTCCACTGAGTATGATGCTGTCTTTTTCCAATATGTCCTTTATCATGTTGAGGACATTTCCTTCAATTCCTACCTTTTGAAGTGTTTTATCATTACACTCTATGAAGCTAACATCACTATAATACCAAAACCTGATAAAGATGATAAAAGCAGGAAAACTACAGATCAATCTTTGTAATGAATAGAGATAGAACAATTCTCAACAAAATACTTACAAAATAAATCCAGTGGCACATTAAAAGAATTATACACCATGACCAAGTGCAGTTTATTCCAGGCATGTAAGGGGGGTTCAACATAGAAAATCAATTAATGCAAAACAATACATTAACACATTGAAAGAGAAAAATCACATGATCATCTCTGTTGTTGCAAAAAAAGGCATTCAACAAAATTCAACCTCCTTCCTTGATAAAAACACTTCAAAAGGTAGGAATTGAAGGAAATGTCTTCAGCATGATAAAGCACATATCAGAAAAAGACAGCATCATACTCAATGGAGACAGAGAGAAAGCCTTCCCCCTAAGATCAGAAATGAAACAAAAATACCCACTGTCACCACTATTATTCAACATTTTACTAGAAGTTCTAGTTAGAGCAATTAGGGAAGAAAAAGAAATAAAAAGCATCCAGATTGGCAAGTAAGAAGTAAAACTCTCATTATTTGCAAATTACATGATCCTATATTTGGCAAATCCTGAGAAATCTATAAAAAAGCTACTTAAGTGAGTTCTGCAAGTGGCAGGATACAAGATTAATGTGCAAAACTCAGTAGTGTTTCTATACACCTCACTGATGAGGAATTAATGAAAAAAAACACCATTCACAACAGCAACTAAAAGAATCAAGTATCTATGAATAATCCTAACCAATGATGTGAAGGACCTATATACATAAAACTACAAAAATTGCCAAAAGAAATAAAAAGATCTAAACAAGTAGAAAGACATTCTGTGTTCATGGATAGAAAGGCTAAATGTCATTAAGATGACAATTCTACCCAAATTGATCTACACAGTCAATGCAATACCACTCAAAATTTCAACAACCTACTTTGCAGACTTGGAAAAGTAAGTTATCAAATTTATTTGGAAGGGAAAGTGGCCTCAAATAACCAAAAATCCTAAAAAGAATGAAGTGGGAGAACTACACTTTCTGACTTTAAATCTTATTATAAAGCCAAAGTGGTCAAAACAACATGGTATGACACAAAAGTAGATTTATTGATTGAGAAATCAGAAATAAAATCTCAGATTTTTGGTCAATTGATTTTTGATGAAAGTACCCAAATGCATGAACTGGGACAGAATTATCTCTTCAATAAATGGGGCTGGGAGAACTAGGTATCCATATCCAAAGGAAAAAAAAAAAAACCTAAATCATACTGTTCTAGTTTGCAATCTGCCGGAATGCAATATAACAGAACTAGAATGGTTTTTAAAAAGGGGAATTTATAAAGTAGCAAGTTTATAGTTCTAAGGTCATGAAAATGAACAAATTAAGCAAGCTATGAAAATGTCCAAATTAAGGCACCAACAAGAGGTGACCTTCACTCAAGAAAAGCTGATGAAGTACAGGGTTTTTCTGTCTCAGCTGGAGGGGGGCATGGCGAAGTCTTTTAGCTTTCTCTCCCAGCTTCTTATTTCATGTACCTCCCCCACAGGTGTTTGCCTTCTTCATCTCCAAAGGTCCCTGGCTGCTTGGGCTCTTGTGGCTCTGAAGCTTTTTCCAAAAAGGTTCCCTCTTAAAGGGCTCCAGTAAGCAACACCACCTTGAATGGGTGGAGACGCATCTCCATGGAAGCCATTGAATCAAAAGTTACCACCCACAATAGGGTGGGTCACATCTCCACTGGAACAATCAAAAAGCTCCCAATCAGCAATATTGAATGAGGATTAGAGGACATGGCTTTTCTGGGGTCCACAAATTCAAACCTCCACAAATACAAACCGGCACACATACACTATACAAAAATTAGCTCAAAGTGGATCAAAGACCTAAATATAAGAGCCAGTACCATAAAACTCCTAGAAGAAAATTTAGGGAAACATCTTCAAGGCCTAGCAATAGGCATTTCATAAACCTTATCCAAAGAAGAAATAATGAAAGAAAAAATAGATAAATGGAAACTCCTCAAGACTGAACTCTTCTGTGCTTCAGAGGACTTTGTCAAACAGATAAAGAGGCAGCCAACTTAATGGAAGAGAATACTTAGTAACTATATATCTGATAAGGTCTTGGTATCCAGTATATATAAAAGAAAACCCTCAACTCAACAATAAAAAGACAAAAAAAAATATAAAATGTCTAAAAGACATGAATAAACATTTCTCTGAAGAGGAAATAATACTGGCTAAAAAACACATGAAAAGATACTCATTTTCACTAGCTATTAGGGAAATGCAAATCAAAACCAGAAAGAGCTATCATTTCACAACTGTGAAAATGGCTGCTAATAAACAAACAGGAAACTACAAATACTGGAGAGGATGTGGAGAAATAGGTGCACTTATTCACTGTTGGTGGGAATGTAAAATGGTGCAGTCACTGTGGAAGACAGTTTGATGGTTCCTCAGAAAACTAAATAGTGAGTGTACTATGACCCAGCAATTCTACTACTCGGTATACACCCAGAAGATTGGAAAGCAGGGACATTAACAGACACTTCCACACTCAATGTCTGCAGTGGCATCATTCACAATCGCCAAAAGATGGAAGCAATCCAAGTGCCCACCAACACATTAGTAGATAAGAAAATATGATATATGCATATGATGGAATATTATGCAGCAGTAAGAAAGAATGAGGTCCTGAATCATGCAACATTGATGAACCTTGAGGATATAATGTTCAGTGAAATAAGCCAGACACAAAAGGACAGATATTGTATAATTTCACTAATCCGCATTAACTAGAATATGTAAGCTCAGCCTTAAAATGTGGAATATAAGTACCTAGAGATAGACAGAAGCTGAGTAGGGTAAGTAGTTACCTAATAGGTACAGAATTGTTAATGAGGTTGAACTTAAATATTTGGGAATAGATAAAGGTAATGGTAGATCGTTATTGGGATTATAAGTAATAGTGCCATATTGTAGGTGAGTTTGATTGAAAGGGGTTGTTTAAAGTTATGTATGTCACCAATTAACACGGAGTATAAATGGGTTCTTGCATAAACTATTACAAATGCATGACATGGACAAAGAGTCATTAATAGAATGGAATATGGGGGGAAATTACCTATTGCAAGCTACAGACTTTATTCAATAATAATACATTAATATTCTTTCATCAATAGTACTGGTAAACTACACCAATAATAGGGGTCAATAATTTGGGAGGGGGAGTTGGTAAGGGAAATTGGGTGTTTTGGGTTTTTATTTTTTGTGTCTGTTATTCTTCTTTTTGGAGCAATGAAAATTGTATAAAATTGACTGTGATGATGATTGCACAATAAATGATGATACTGTAACACTGATTGCATTCTTTGGATGGACTATATGCTATGTGAGTATTTCTCAATAAAATCTGCAGATTCAAAAACAGTACTCTAGCTTATAAATACAAATGAGCTAATAAATTTTTATAGCATATTATGCTTTGCAAACAGCTTTTATATACTATAGCTTCTTTTCACGACATTTCAAGGCAGATATTATCAATCTTATTTTACCAGTGGAGAATCTGAAATAAAAGAGCTTATATTATTTGCTTAAGATCACCCATTGCCATGATTCAAACCAATATTTTCCTTCTGTGGGTTCAATGTTATTTCCATTATATCACTAAAAAAGAAAAAAAAAATCCAAAACCACACCTGATGCTTGATTTCCTCCAGAATTCTTTTAATTCACCTTTTTTTCTTGCTGAGGTTTGAAAATAGCATAGATTCTTTTTTGTGTGTCCAGGGCAATTAAGCAACTTGAAGGTAAGGATTATACCACACCCATCTTTATTCTTATTCTGTAGCAGTATCGCTCAAAGCCTTGGACATATTAGGCAGCCAATAAACATTTGCTGAATTGAAGTGGTCAAAACTATCGATCAGAAATATTACATGTGAGGCTTGATTCTTTATCCATCCTATTTATAGTCATATGATTCATATATTCATGAGTCATATATTCATATGATTCATATGCTTCATATGATTCATAATAATTTAAATCTTTTATTTTGCTTCTTGATACCATTTTCATAAAAATTCATATTAAACTAAAATTTCACACATAAATTATATCTTGGGAAAACAATTTATAAAATGTATATTTTTCGGTATAATTACAAAAACTACAGAATATTTGGCAATATGTTGTAATAAAAAAAGTCTTGGACAGCAATTGGGAGAACTAGGTTTTCCACCAGCTTTCCAGAATTGGCTTTGCTTCTATCTAAGAAACTCTTGGGAGGAAAATTTAGATGCTGCAACACTGAATTTCAACTGAATTCAGTAGAAATTCTAGTGAATTTGTCTAAAGAAGAATAGTGACATTTGTTTTGCATATATTGTATGCTTGTTCTCAAGATCATGAGACTCAGTATCACAGTGATACAAAATCACTTACTAGCTTTGTGGTTCTAGGCAAACCACTTAAAACCTCCATCTTTAAATAGACATAATAGTACCTGCTTCATAGTTTGCTAGGAGGATTAAATGAATTAATATAATGTAGCATGCAGAATAATGTATGGCACATAGTAGGCACTATGTAATCTATTAATTAAAATTTTGGTATATTTGTGTGTGCATGCATTTTGCAAATTTTTTACTTCTTGATCTTTTTAAATATATTTTTATTTATAAGATCAGGCCAATTAGATTTTTCCCCAAATAGCATTTCCCCAAATGCTATTCTAATGAGGTATACATATTTTAAGTTCTTGAGTCTCAGTTTTCTCATCTGGAAAATGCAACTAAATGATCTTTTGTTTCTGATCATTAAATAATCTCAAATTTCCCATAATCAATAAGACAGAGCTTGTATACATAGAAATGAAGTATGAGGTTACTCACTCCAACTCTGTAATACGTTTTAAGATTAGAAAGTTTGAGTCCTACAATTTTGTTTTCCTTTTCAAGAAGACTTTGACTATGAAGGACCACTTTCCATATAAATGAAAGGCCATCCTCCATATAAATTTGATGGTTGGCTTTTCCATTTATGTAAAGAAGGCTTTTGGAATTTTGATTGGGATTGCATTGAATCTGTAAATCCCTTTAAGTAAAATTGATATCTTAACAATATTAAGTCTTCCAACTCATGAACAAAGAATGTCCTTCCATTTATTTAGGACTTTTAAAATTGTTTTTAGTAATGTATTGCAGTTTTCTGTGCACAATTCCTTTACAGCTTTGGTTAGATTTATTCTCAGATATTTTAATCTTTCAGATGCTAGTATAAGTGGATGTTTTACTTGATTTCCTCTTCAGATTGTTCTTTACTAGTGTGTAGAAACACTACTGACTTTTTGGGTAATGATCCTGCGCCCTGTCAGTTTGCTGAATTAATTTTTGAGGTCTAGTAGTTTTGTTGTTGATGTTAAAGAATTTTCTGTAAGAGGATCATGCCATCTGCAAATAGGGGTCGTCTTACTTCTTCCTTTCCAACTTGCATGGCTTTATTTATTTTTCTTGTCCAATTGTTCTGGCTAGACTTTTCATTACAATGATGAGTAACAGTGGTGACAAGACACATCCTTGTCTTGTACCTGATCTTAGAGGGAAAGCTTTCATTCTTTCACCATTAAGTAAGTTATTAGTTGTGGTATTTTCATACATGTCCTTTATCATGTTAAGGAAATTTCCTTCTATTCCTAGATTTCTAAGTTTTTAAAGCAAGAATGAATACTGGATTTTGTCAAATATCTCTTCTCCATTAATTGGAATGTTTATTTGTTTTTCCTTAATTCTGTCAATGTGATGTATTACATTATTTGATTTTTTTATGTTGAACTACACTTGCATACCTGGGATAAATCTCACTTGATCGTGGTATATAATTCTTTTAAAATGCTGCTGCATTCAGTTTGCTAGTATTTTGTTAAAGATGTTTCCATCTATGTTTATAAGAGCTAAATCTATGTTAGAAGAGATATTGGTTTAAAATTTTCTTTCTTTTTTATTATCTTTATTTGGCTTTGGTAAGTAGGTGATGTTGGCCTCATAGAATGAATTAGGAAATGTTTGCTCCTTTTTAATTTTTTGGAAGAGTTTGAGCAGGATTGGTATTAATTCTTCTTGAAATGTTTCATAAAATCCCCCTGTGAAGCCATCTGCCTTTTGACTGGAGAGTTACATCCATTTATATTTAGAATATTCACAATGCAGGATCTTTTTTCTGCATTTGCAGTTTAGTCTTTCTAAATTTAATACCCTTTTTGTCCCTCAGTTTTCCATTAATTTCCATTTCATATTTATTTGATTTTTTGGATCATAACATATTGAATCAGGTCCCTTCTCATTTCTTTTGGATATATGCTTCATATATTTTCTTTGTGGTTCCCATGGGATTAAAATTTAACATCCTAAATGTATAACAATCAAATTACTCCAATAGCATACACATACATTTTTCCTATACCCCTCTATTCCCCAGTTATTTAATACTTTTTACAAATTATATTTTTGCATATTACATGTCCAATATCATAGATTTCTAATTAATTTTTATGCATTTGCATTTTAACACTTGTAGGAAGAAGTGGCGTTACGTGCAAAAAATTGCAATGCAATAGTACTGGCATTTATAAATATCTAAATAATTACCTTTATTTCTTTATGGTATTTGAACCACTGGTTAGTGATCTTTATTTTCACTCTGAAGAACTGCCTTAGCTTGCTTACTAAGGCTTACTAAGGACAGGTGTACAGGTAATGAACGCCCTCAACTTTTATCTTAATTTCTCCTTCATTTTGAAACATTTTTCATAATTTAATGTTCTTATTGTGACATATAAAGTTTATACAAGAAATGAAAAGCAATAATTTTCAAAGTACATTTTAGCAAGCAGTTATAGAAGAAATTTCAATGTTTCGTATGGGATATTTCTTCTGCCCCTTTATTTTTCTCCTTTTCCAACTCCTATAATACATATATTGGTTTACTTGGCTGTGTCCCACAGGTTTCTGAAGCTATTTTTGCTTTTTTAAAATTCTTTTTTTTTATTGCTCATCAGCATGACTCATTTCAATTGTCTTGTCATAGAATTCACTGATTCTTTCTTTTGCTGTCTCCAATCTGCCTTTGAAAGCTTTCTAGGGAGTTCTTCATGTAAGTTATTTTCATCTTCATTTCCAGTATTAATGTTTGGTTCTTCTTTAAAATTTCTATTTCTTTATTGAGATTCTGATTTTTTTTTGCATTCATTGTTTTTCTGCTATCTTTAGTTCTTTACATTTTCCTTCATCTCCTTGAAATCTTGAGGATCAATTTTCTAAAGTATTTGTCTGGTATACCTTCAGTCCCATCTTCTTCATTGATGTTTCTGGATCACCCTATTCCTTTGGATGGGCCATCATTTAGTGTTTCTTTATTTGTCTTGTAATTTTTCATGGTATGGATTGCATTTAATATTTTAAAGTGTTAACAGAAATGTCTGTTCCTTGATTTTGTATCCAGCTCATGTTATGATAGAGAGTTCTTTGAGTTCCAGGAGCTAACAAAAGCCAAAAATCCAATTTAAAAAAATCACCTTTCACAGTCTTTGCAATTTGGCTCTGCTTTGGTCAGTACTCTCCTTCGGTATTCAGCTCTCCTATCAACAATATCAGCCTAAGGCAAATATGAAGTGCATGTTCTACCCTGTCGTTTCTGGGCTTGTGCTTTGTTCTTAGCTAGTGATCAATAGTGGCCTTAAGAATTCCCCCCATTTATAGGAATTAGAATGCTTCCTCTATTCCCTTTGAGATAGACTTTCTCCATTTCCTGGGTGCTCTATTTTATGACTTAAAGCCTGAAAGCCTTTCCCCCATGCGGCTTCGATTTAATAATTTCTTATACTAAGTTTAGTTGTCCCAAACCTCTCCTGCTGGAGGGCAAATTCTGGAAGGGGGCCAAAAAGGCATTTCCTGGGTTATTCTTTCAGGCTGCCTCCAAATTCATCAGAACTAATTGATACCCAAGTATGTCCATAGGGGTTACCTGCTCTTGCAGGAAAAGGGCCAGAGACCCACAATGGGAGTGCAGTCAGGCTCCACACCATACTGGGTAGAGGGTGAGGGAGGGACCAACATGGGCTGCAGGAGATTCTCCTATGGCTCTTCGAAGTGTTTTCTTGTCTTGATACTTGACCAATTACAGCAGCCCTTTAACTGTTTTTAGTAGTTTTGAAGTTGGGTACTATGTTTAAAACTTGTTTACCTCTTTTGCTTTTGGGGTGGTGGTGGTGGTGGTGTTGGAACAATAACCACTCTCACAGGCAGTTCCCAGTGATCTGAAGTAGCTGATTAAAAGCAGTGACCAGACCTCACATACCCTAGATTTTGGAGAATTAAGTCTCTTTATCATCCTGTGGCACCATCAAGCTGTACCACGAGCGTGGGCTGTGGACCTCACTGCTCCCTGCCATGAGGAGGATGAAAGATGATAGTCACTACATCAAGGGTGAAAATCATCAGTCTTTATCGAAATTTACCAGCCTCTTCCTCCAGTTCTTCCTTTTATGCTTGACAGTGTTCTATTAGATTCCGGAGTTTCAGTCTGATAGTTGTATCAGTCAGTTCTTGCCAGTGTAATAGTTGTTTTGATGGAGGGACAGATTCTGGAGCTTCCTATCCTACTATCTTCCCACTGTCTTCCTCTTACATGAATTTTTAATAGATTTTCTTAGGTGTGTTTATTCTTTTTCTTTTTTTTTCCCGCATGATCAGCCTCTAGAAATCGAACTGGGTCTCTGGCATGGCAGGTGAGAACTCTGCCATTGAGTCACCGTTGCCCACCCAAGTGTGTTTATTCTTTTAACTTAAATAGGGGCTATTAAAAGGGGGATATAAATAACAATATTTAATTCTACTGGGGGACCATACGTTTATTTAGTTCATTAAATTTGTACAGATTTCTAGAGGAAAATAATCATGTGCTATAAATTATGAATAAGAATTTGATTTGGTTTCTAATATTCTCACTAAGAAGTTACTTCTTTTATTATTCTTGTGATTAAATGATACTGGAGAGGGGAAGGTGTTAACTAATCAAAGCATTCACACACCGTAGGAAATGTATATAGTATGCTCTGGGTAAATTGTTTTCATTTACTGCACATCTTCTGCTTGTGAATTTGTTACATGCTAAGTTTCACCAATAATCTAAGTAGAAAATATACAGGTGCTTGGTTCAAAATGCTGACTCAAACTGTATCTGTTTTTCTGGTTTTTTTCCAGATGGAATAATCAGTCGGAATTCTGTCTAATCTCTTTCAAAGCTGATGAAGTTGTGGATGTACAAAGCATGCGTAAAGTTCATATAAGGTCAAATTCTAGAGGGCAGTAATTACTTTTCCTCCCATCACTGTGAACTTTTGGTCATGTATGCTTATATCAACCCATGCAGTAGGGAATGAAGGCTACAATTTTCATTATTATCAATGATTCTTCAAAAGTACATTTAAAGGGTTCTTAGTCTTTTAGAATCATGAATTAAGTTGAATAACAGAAGGTAGCTCATCAAAAGACCATAAGTAGCCCCCGGGCTATATTTGCAGTGCCAGGTCTGCATAATATTTCCAGTTGGTATGCAACCATGCATGAACTTAAAACTAAAAGAACTAAAAGCTAGAATTTTTTTGCTATAACCAAATTTATACCTGTAGTTTCAATGTACATGTACCTTTGAAAATGGCATTTTAAGGACCCCCAAATTTACACAATGTTGTTTATTTTCAATGCATACAAGCAAACCTTATGAATATATGTAACATAGGACTCACTGCTGATCCATGTTTTTACCTACTACAGAATATGTAAATACTTTAAAATTATTCAAATAACATCAGAACTTTAGCTATAGAGTCCTAAATCCTAATTCCATATATATTCTATTTTGATAAAAATGAATCATGGCAATTATTAGAAAAGAAAACCTATTTCTCATGGCAATTATTAGAAAAGAAAACATATTTCCTTAACATTGGCCCTTTCCTATTCTTTTGGAAGACACCATCAGTAAAAGACATGGTTAATCTGAGACTGGGGAAAGCATGAGTTATGATGCTTTGAAGATTGTCCTGATAATTTTTATAAAATAGGTGTCAGGATCCCCTGCTGAGGATATAGAATGTTGAGAAAGTTTAAGAGACTTTAGGGACAAAAGATTTGAAATGATATCTGTAGGGGGTCAGGGGATGTTCTAGTTTGCTAGCTGCCGGAATGCAACACACCAGAGACGGATTGGCTTTTAATAAAAGGGGATTTATTTTGTTGGTTCTTCAGAGGAAAGGCAGCTAACTTTCCACTGAGGTTCTTTCTTACATGGAAGGCACAGGATGGTCTCTGCTGGTCTTCTCTCCTGGCCCCTGGATTCCAACAACTTTCCCCAGGGTAACTTCTTTCTGCATCTCCAAAGGCCTGGGCTGAGCTGCAAGTGTTGAGATGAGGAACGCCGAGCTGCTTAGGCTGTGCTACCTTGCGTTCTCTCATTTAAGCACCAGCCAATTAAGTCAGACGTCACTCATTGCAGCAGACACGCCTCCTAGCCAACTGCAGATGTAATTAGCAACAAATGAGGTTCACGTATCATTGGCTTATGTCCGCAGCAACAAGACTAGGTGTGCTCACCTGGCCAAGCTGACAACTGAATCTAACTAACACAAGGGAGAAGTTAAATAATGAAATAAACATCCTGTTCCGTATATTGAGAATGCAGTGTTGACTGAAAACAACAAATCTGTAGTGGCAATGTTAGCCAAAGAGCGCATGCTTTACTCTTTCCTGGGAATTTAAAAAAGAAGGTAGAAAAGTACTAACATTTATTGAACACCTACCATGTGCCAGATACTGCAAAAAGCATACCTAAAATTCATCACAAATATTTTCAGCAACATCTTTTGCAATCTAAATATTATATTCATCATTCTAGGAAGGAATAAATTAAGGATAATGGCAGTAAACTGCCTCACCAAAAATCACAAAAAATAATAGTAGGGTCAGGTATAAACATGTCAGTGTCTCAAAAACTCTCCATTTTCCCTACATGTTGCTGGTTCAAAGATGGGGAATTTTCAGGAGAGGTACCAAGAACAGGGAGCATTCAAGAATGTGGATAGATTGAAATAACAAATAGACCACAGACCCTGGCTGAATAGGGAAAATAGTGAAGGCAATAGCAAATTGAAAGCCTGAGATAAAAAAGACCAAATCAAGAGTTTGGAGGACTCAGTGAATTTATAGAGAACTATTGGGGTTAAAAAAAAAAAGGAGGAAGAAAATTGGAAGGAGAGAGTAATAGTTAAGAGGCAAATCCATGGTAGGTAATGAAATGACACAAAGTATGACTCTGGGTTAGGGTTTCCAAAGCAGAACAGATATAAAGTTCTTTAAAATAAGTAGGGGTCATTAAGAATAGAGCCTGAAGAAGACTTTGGGACTTTTACATCATGTAGTTCAATGCTTTATGCCATAAAAATATGTCACATCATCCATTATATTCATTAAAATGGAATTCTATATATATCTTGATGTCTGACCATTATCTTCCATATAAATGATGTTATATTTATACCACAAACTCAGCTTGTGTTGATTTTGTTCCCAACTTAGTAAAATGACAATCTTGATTTTTGGTGATGAAATATTATGAAAAACATAATGGTGTAAAATTAAAATAGGAAAACTACAGTTTTTCAGCACAAAGGTTATTATTTTACCAGAAGATAATTTATTTCAATTTTTAGAATCAAAGAATATGTGAATGAGATAATTTTTGTATGAATTTATTTTTCATGTTCAGTAGATTCATTTAATATATATTCACTAAAATATCATCAATCACATTGAAAAGATCATAGAATATGCTTAAAAGGATTCTAGTTACAAAAATACATCTTGCGGCATCTCACTTGTTATATAATTTAATGTCATACTGAAACTTAAGTTGTTTTAGTACTCAAGGCAACTATGTCAATTTTTAAAACTTATGAAAACTAGAAAATATTTTATTAAAATGTATATCCCTTTAGCTAGTCAGAAAAATGTTGAAGAATGAAGTTTACTTATATTTTTTTCAGTACCATATAAGCCAGTTGTAATTATAATCATTAGAGAAATTGATTCTTCTTAAAGGAAAAAATATACTTTTTCTCCATGCTTAAAATATGAAAAATGTATAGTATAGATGTTGATTAATGGAGGAATCCCATTTCAACTTTTATTTTTATCTATTATGTCCTTTTTCTTTCATTATTTATTATAAATTTATTTAAAACAAAGCAAAATAAAAAGCAATCAACCAACTTAAAAAAAGTACAGCCTCTGTTCTCAGTCCTTTCTTCCTCTGTTCTCCAGCTTGTGTTCAAAGCACCTTTGTCTTCAAAAGCTAGTTAAAACACTTTGAATACTTATACCAATCAAATGTTAGGTGTTTGTGAAGCTATGGAGCCCTATCAAGTTTAAGTTTTCCTTTGGCCAAGATAAGTTTCTGTTGAAGGCAAAGGACTCTTCTAATCTATGGTTCTTAGAAAATTAATGTTTCTTCCAAGAAATGCTCCATGCATTTCAAAATACACTCATTCAGTGAACTTAAATATCATCAAATATCTTTCCATAAATAGTGAACTCAATCTGAGAGTACTGCCTTATGTAATGTGTGGTCTGATTTATAGTTAATAAATAATAAAATCATCCATGCATGCAAATTTGATAACTATTGTGTATCTAATTGACACATTGAACGTTATCCATTAAATTACTCTATAACCTGTCCATGTGGTCTGTACCTGTAACATCATATTGGCATTGCACATTATATGTTAAATTCCCAGAGTGCTTGCTCACTATATAAACATGCTCTAGGACCTCTAAATATTTGTTCATTTTGAATACCATCAACGTATTTCCACATTTTGGGGGACATGAGAAGACTATGATTTTTTTTTTTTTTTTACATGGGCAGGCACCGGGAATCGAACCCGGGTCCTGTGGCATGGCAGGCAAGCATTCTTGCCTGCTGAGCCACCGTGGCCCACCCAAGACTATGATATTTAATTGTGCTTCAGCAGAGTCAATCAAGGTCACCCTTGGGAGGTCATAAGTGACCATCACAGTCAATACATTTAGTGCTTGCTGAATACATACTGAGTCTCATGTGTCATTATAGCCAGCATTAAGACAGTTTTCTGGACTACATTCTAATGACAGTGGGTTTCTTCTGATTCACAGATTTGAGAGGAATCTCTCCATATTCTCATTCCAGAAGTCCTCAAAGGGTGGTAATCAGAGTTCCCACCACTGAAAGAACAGTGTCTTAGAATGATCTACTGACATTTTTATGTAGCACCAGCACCCATAGGAGGGTGTTGTTTAGTATCACAATTCCATACAAATTTAAAGGAATGTTTTTTTTTAAAGACAATTTCAGCTCATATTGAGATTTTACAGTTTTGTTGAATTGATGACTAAATAAATCTATTTTCCCTTTCTCTTGAGAGACCCTTAATTTCCAAGTTTACTATTTTTCAAGGTAGGATTTATTTGAAGAATAGTCGTTTTAAAATTGGCTTCACTGATTTGTCCAAGGACAATTTAAAAATTAAAAATGCTGTATCAGCCAGTTATCGAATAATTTCTCATGTGTTTTTCTCTCTGAATAAATGCAAATATTTCACTTAGTGCAAAGAAATTTCAACTTACAATAGCAGCTTTTATATGCCAGCCTTAATTTTCAATGTTTTGTTTTTGGACATAATTTTATGTAAAGGAACGCAACATTTAACTCTGATTTAAACCACTATTTTGTTTCATCTATGGGCAGTTCATTTAAGGAAGACAATTTATGATATTAAGCGGGGATTTTTTTCAGGTCAACTGTATATGAAATAGCTCTGAGGTTTTTGAAGGAACTTGTTGGCATTCAGGGCCATTTCTAGTATTGTGCAAAACAGTTCTTAATGCTTTCTGGGAAACAGACTACTCAAAATTCATACAGGTACCGTAGGTGTACTATGTAGATTTGGAATAACCATTGACATATTTCTCTATTTAATTGGGGTTGGTCTATGCCAATTCACAGAATGGACACTGTCAGCTATTTTTAGTTTGCCAATTATTTCTCTGGGAAGGAGTGCATGGTAAAAATCTTTGCTACAAAAAATGTTCCAATTTACTTAAAAGACAGCACTTTCCCCTTCTCCTTCCAGTTTTATTTTAGTGGGCAGAGAGAGCAAGAAATGTTGCTTGCCATAATGCAGAATGACAAGAGGGGACATAACTCTTTCTCCATACTCTGAAATTGAGCAAACTATAATGTTTAACTCCAGCGATTACACAAAGTTAAACATTGCTCCCATTATTTTTTTTCCCATATCACATACACTGTATGTCCTTTAACAGTCAAGATATCAAGGCATTACTTATATCTGGTCATGGGCCTAGAAATGCTAGATTGCAGCTCTATAACCAACAATTATATGTCCCCTTCAGACCCTAGAAATTTGCTGATTTGCCTAATCTTCAAGATCACCTGGTTTTTCCAAATAATCTTCTTGGGCAGAATTTATAATGAACCTGAGACTGGCATACTTTCTAGCTCTCTGGCCATATCTGGTTGACAGGAAAAACTCACACAACTTTCGAGACATTCTGGAAATTTCTGGAGGCATGGTAGTTAGATAAAATCACATCAGTAACGTCCTTAAAATAAAAAAAACTTACTAAATTCCTCTCCAAAATTTTTAATAGAAGGCATGTGGTCTTCTAAGCGTCACAAACCTTTTTCCCATCCACCTCCTTTCAAGGTCTGCTTTGGTAGACTCATACCCTGTTTTGGAATATGAACATGCTTGATAGTTCTTGACTTGGGGCCTCACTCAGAACTGAGAAAGAGGATATTTAGTTTAACATTTGCTCCAATTTAGGCATGAAAAGAAAAAAACAGATTCATAATTCCCTAAAATGACTCTGCTTGCTTAGAAGTCAACATTTTAGCAGGTAACTGGGAATTTATAATTGTCATTTAACAACACTTAAGTTTCTGTTTCTTTAAAACCATCTCCCTTCAGTTTAAATATTGAGTCTATTGAAAATCCAATTCCCTACCAGATTTTATTTAAATGATTACTTTGGGATAACACTGTCTTTTAGGAAAATCTTCAATATTTTACTTTTCTCTCACTCTCCTTCTGTTCCCCAAGATAGTAACTGTGCTATGAGAAGGACTGTCTCTGCCTGTGGCAGGAGGGGAGTAGGTCCTTGGATCTACATAGTATCCTACGGTACCTGCTCTGGGATGGTTAGGTTGGTCTCATTTATCCTGTTTTTATGATGTGCCAATGCTTGCCCCTGGAGCCCACAGCCAAGATTTTGAAAATTTTTGCCAGTGGTAACCTCCTCATCTTGACCCCAGGCCTTGGTGGATTCATCTAGGTATTCAACTGGTCTATATCTCCTCACTGGGACATGTGGGAATTTGTTTCTTCACTGCATAGATAGTGTTATGTTGGCATGATTCCATACTCGATGAAATTTCCTCTAAAACCAAACTACAAAAAACTCTGAAATCTAAATCCAAATTGTCAGGATTACTGGTTTACCATTCTTCCCTAGAGTGATTAGAAATCTCTGGAATTATTAATTGCATCCAGATTTTCTTCTTTTCCTTCCAGTTGTCCACACTCCTCACATGAGTAGTCTCTTTCTTCTGATTTCTCATGTCTTCATCTTATTGGAGGTTAAGATTTCAACTACAGGCTGAAATTGTATCACCTGTATTCTCCTGGCCATTCATTCCCTTAATTCACAAGTAGAAATAAGAGCGGACATCTAGTTAGTAAAGGTGAATAATCTTATCACCAAAGTATTGAAATCTGGACTCTGATATTATACGATTTTGGATAAGACACATCCTACCAGTCACAACTGTCTTATTATTTAGAGCAGAAATGATTACAAATGCCCTTTATACATCACAAGCTTCTTTAAAGCCAATGATATATGCAAAGTGCTTTCAAAATCTATAAAAGCCCCCTTATAATTATACTGTGTTTTATAATTTATAAAAAACTTTCACATTCAGACTTCTCATTTAATTTTTACAATATCCTTTTGAAGTGGGCAGAGAGAGGGATTATATTTGCAAAGGATATATGTGTATGGCAGTAATGATATTCAATATCGCCACTATAGATATTTTTAAAACTCCTTTAAAATTATGACTTTTCCTACACTTCAGAGGACATAAATGTGTTTTGATTCCTTGTCTGATCAGTTCTACTATTTTCTACACTGTCTTTCTATATATTTATTTTAACTGCTAGCAGGGTTATTAGAGTAGAAGTATACTGTTAAGGCTAGATGGGACAAAAACTTAGTTTCATTCTACTGAAATTAATCTAGATTAAAATTAACAGTATTTAAAATAATCATCATATGGATTATTTTTTCTCTCTTTTCCATACTACTGGTATCAACTTTAATGGGGCCAAGCTAGGCAGACTAATGGTTCCCCTAAGATGTCTAATGTACTAATTCCCAGGACCTGTGATAAATGGCTATTTTTCAGATGGATTAAATTTAAGGAATTTGAGACAGGAAAATTATTTTGGATTATCTGGGTGGACCCAGTTTATGGTCATTTGTTATAGCAGCAATAGGGAGCAAATATAGGGCTGCCCACATAAATCTCATTATAAACAGGAATAATCAATTATTACTCTTTTGTATGCAAATCTTACTTTTAAGCAAAGACACCTTTTAGTTTTCCAGGGAAATTGCACTAATTCACTTCTGTAAATTTGTTCACAATTTCTTCATGTTAAGTCCTTCAGAAATATGAAAAGAAGAGTAATGTGGGGCACACATCCTAAAAGTACAACACATAAGATAAACGTGCTAAAAACTTCTTTTCTAAAGTAAGAGTGGCTAGATAAAATGATTTACAGATACAATGAGTGGTTGAATGCAATGTTCTCTGAAAAACAGTGCATTTTGGATACCACTAGGTTAAGAGCAGAAGCTTCTGCTAATCATAACTTCAGGCAAATGTTTACATACCAGTAAAGAAAAATATTCTCTCGGGGATTTCAGACTCGTTACCATGGAGGATGTTTGCTAACATTGTTCGTTTACCCAAACTGCTTATAGAAACTCCAGGATGCCACCCATATGTTCTCTCAACAAAGTAGTGGTGGGCCAGCAACTATTCCAGACATTTCTACAGTTTCAGATGCTTAATTCTGCATGTGACCATACATTGTAATGGAGAATTTGATTTGCAGAACTTCAGTCAAAACAGAAAATACAGTTTGAACTCTGCTCCTTTCGGTAACAATTTACATTTATACATAGTTTCTAAAGTGTTTTTTTTTTAAATTTGCATATGGGCAGGAGGCACCAGGGATCGAACTCCAGACCTCCAGCACCGCAGGTCGGAGCTCCGCCCGCTGAGCCACGGTGTGTTTTTAAAGATCTCAGCTATAAAACACCTGACTTCATACAATTTTCTTTGTAACACTCATCACACCAGATTCTTTACCTAAAAATGTTATTCCTTATTATATATTAAAATGCACTAAGCACACTAAAAGCACTTTTTAAGTGCTTAGTGCAATACGTGGGGAGGTACTTAATTAATGCTATTTGAATGAATGAATGAATGAATGAGTAAATGATTCATTGAGATGCTTCTCATCATTGTCACTTATTATACGTTTACAACTAATAAAATATTTGTTCTCTTAGTCCATGTTGCTGAAGAATTCATGCATGGCCTTTAAGAAACTACCTCCATGCATTCATCCTTGCCAAATTGTTCCTTAGCCTTACAAGGAGGCACCAATTCTACCTCCTGTGCTCTAGAGATTTCATCTGACCCCTTATATGATCTTCTTTCTCTTCCAAATCTTCAACCACTCCCTCTTTATTAGATTATTCAACTTAATGTAGAAAAAAATAGTCAAGTATTTTTAATTATACAAATTTTCTTCCTCAGCCTTTTCACTTTACCAACAGAACTGATGTTACCTAAAGAATGGCTAGTAATGTCCTCTTTCCTCATTTCATATTCAATCTAATTTCCACTTCTGGGACTTTAACTGAAAATCTTCTCCCCAAGATCATCAATATAATTTCCTGGAGACCTATAGTCAATGAAAACAAGGTAATGTATATGCTGCTTGCATTTGATGCTATCCATCATTTTTTCCTCCTAGAAACTTTCATGTTCTTTTATTTTTATGATACCAATCTCTATTTCTCTCCTGATTCTCTGGCCATTCCCTTTCAGATCCCACTTTTGCTCCCTTTTCTCTTTCAGTACTTTAGCATTTAGATTTCCACAAGTAGTCTTGCGTTCTTTGCTTATTCTATGCAATTCATCTGAATGACCACATCCATTGCTATGATTTCAATTACAATTAATGTGTTCATTACATCCAACTCTCCTTTTTTAGCTTCAGATATTTAGCTGCCTTTTGGAAATTGTCATTGGCTGTCCATCTCGAAATTCGTATCAACACATATAAAGTCAAATTCATTATCCTTGGGTTATGATACCCACTCCTTCTCATATATTCTCTAATTCAGTAAATGATGCCATCTCCTCTCTTGCTGTCCTAGGCAAAATTGTTTGTGATAACTCCTTTTCACCCTCCATATAAAAATCATCATCTGTCATGTACCTCCCCTCTCCAGATTCAAACCATTATTATCTTTTTGGTAAATCATTTTCTCCTCTCTTCTTGACATTACCCGTATGATCTGCACCCCGATATGTGTCCTGGGATATTAGATGAGAAAAGACTAGTGAAAGATCACAGAGATCCACAAATCATTTCAAAGATAATGTCAATGGGGCAAAGCAAAAAGTGAGAATCAAGTGCAGCCAAGTGTCAGTCCAATGTTCTAAAGCAGAAATATAGACACTGCATATGATAGAATGAAAGAGACATATCAAGTGGATTTTAAATGTAAGGCAAAAACACACTTACCTGTGGCTTTGGAGAACAATACATGGGCTGTATGAGGATGTCTGCAGTCTGGCTTTTAAACACAGTGAGGGAATATGGACTATTTTACAGATTCATCACCTTCCATCTATACCTGGATGTCTGCAGATGTTTACAATTTTTCTTCCTGCCTTGCTAACTGATCTTAGCCTTTTGATATATATCTCCCACTGCTGTCAGAGTAATATTTAAGGTAAATTTCATTCAATGCTGATTATACCAGTGGACTTTTTATAGGCTTCAATGGCTTCCTAATAAGTAGAAATTAAAGTCCAAGTACCTAGCATGCCTTGCAAGAAGGTTTATGATTTTGCCCCACCTTCATTTCTAGCTTATATTTGCCTTCTCAAATAATTTACAGAACAATTGCCAGCAATAATAAATGCCTTTCAGGGCCACTAGTGTACTTTATAGTCTCTGTGATTTTGCCATTTCTGGTCCCTCTCTCCTCAGTGTTTGTTACCCTATTGGCTTTGCCAAAATTAATTCAGACATGCTCTTTTAAAGAAAACCAGCATTATCCCTCCTATAGTTTTTTTTTTTTTACTTTTTTATTGTATAATATAACATCTACACAAAGCAAGAAAGAAAAAAAGCAATAGTTTTCAAAACAGTCTTCAGCAAATAGTTACAGGGCACATCCCAGAGTTTGTCATGGGCGACCATATGATCCTTTCAGATTCTTCTTTCTAACTGCTCCAGAATATAGGAGGCTAGAAGGAATAAATATCTTTTATCATCACAATTGACTTTTTTTTCTTTTTTGTAAAAAATAACATATATACAAAAAAAATCCAGTAAATTTCAAAGCATACCACAATCTGTTGTAGAACAGTTTTCAGAGTTTGGAAAGATTTACAATTCCACAATTTTAGGTTTTTATTTCTATCTGCTCTAAAATATTGGAGACTAAAAGATTAAAATCATTGAATTTAATGATTCAACAATCATATTCACTTGTTAACCCTACCTTCTCTGTATAACTCCACCAACACCTTGGATCTTTCTATTCCTCTCATTAGGGGTATTTGGGCTGTGCCCATTCTAATTTTTTTATGTTGAAAGGGGCTGTCAATAATATGGGGTAGGGAGATGGAACTGTCTGATCATCTGGAGAGGCTGGGCGCTCTAGGTTTCAGTACTTATCTGGTACAGGGATCCATCTGGAGGTTGTAGGTTTCCATTACTGAAATGCATGGAACTTTGTAGAATCTTATATATTGCCCTAGGTATTCTTTAGGATTGGCTGGAATGGTCCTGGTTGGGGGTTGGCAAGTTATGATAACAGCAATGTCTAACTGAGGCTTGCATAAGAGTAACTTCCAAAGTAGCCTCTCAACTCTCTTGAACTCTCTCTGTTCCTGATACTTTATTAGCTATACTACTTTTTTCCTTTTTGGTCAGGTTGGAATTGTTGACCCCACAGTGATAGGGCCAGACTCATCCCTGGGAGTCATCTCCCATGCTGCTAGGGAGACTTTCACCCTGAATGTCATGTCCCACATAAGGAAGAGGGCAATGATTTCACTTGCAGAGTTGGGTGTAGAGAGAATGAGGCCACACCTCAGCAACAAATGCGGTCCTTCAGAAGTAACTCTTAGGCATACCTATAGTTGTACTAAGCTTCTCTGCTACTACATAAGTGTCATAAGAGTAAGCCTCAAGATCAAGGGCTTGGCTTATTGATTTGAGTGACACATTGTCAGTGGATTCCCTGATGATAAGGTTTAATAGTTCCATATTTTTTCTCCTATCCCTCAAGAGACTTTGCCAATGCTTTTTGATTATCTGCTTAATATATTCAAGGATGCATCTAGGCATTACATTAAGCTATACAGGGTTAAAGGCCCTCTTCCTTATTCTGGGGTCCTTATGTTTCATTGTTCAAATGAGCTATACAAACGGGTTGAGTTAGATTATGTGCTACAGGAAATTTAGGTTCCCAGACCAAATAAACCTTTCTTCCTTTGGTCTCAAAGAGCATGTGTGGTTCTAAAACATAGACAATTGTCTTCCTTACCTTTGTGTTCTGAATTACTTAAAACCTGACCTGCTCATCTTTGTTTTTATCTCTAAATACCGGGTTATATATATATATATATATATAAAACAGCTTCTCAAAATCCAGAAATAATAATTACCATTCCGGACTAAATGTGTCTGCTATAAGACCTTACAATCTAGGCCCCTGTTTTCTAATAAGCATTTTCTAAATGAGTCCATACAATAATTGTTCTTTTATTTCTGGCTTATTTTGCCTCACCAAATGTCCCACAGTTTCATTCACATAGTTGCTTGCCTCACAACATCATTGCATAGCTCAGGACTTTCTTTCTTTATTGTAGCAACACAATACTCAATCATATGTATCCACTATCATTCACCAATCATATATATCCACTATCATTTGCCAATCTACTTCTCAGTCAGTGCATCCTTCAGCCACCTGCATCCATTAAGCATCATTTATAATGCCCAAAGTCCACAATCCATCAACACTCTCAATTTTAGATAATTTCATTGTTCCAAGGAGAAAGATAACCAACAATCACACCCTTACCAAATAGGAAATCTAACCCTCCTCTTAACTCTTGTCCCTCCCCCATTATTGCTGGGGTAGTGCTGATGTTTTCCTGTTAAGCACAGACCATAGCATGCAATAGCAGTCCCCTGTATCCTGGACTTAAACATTCTTTGTACACAAATCATACTTTTGAAGTAGTTCTTGCAAGAACTAATTTATATTTCTAGTGTTAATCAGTGGGACAAATAGGTCAATACAACCCCTTTCCATCTTGTTCATATTCAGTATGGTAGTATTACTTATAGACCCACTAGAGAACTGCCTTCATTTCTATCTATTCCCTTACATTTGAGTTCATCCTCCTTAGCTAACCATTCACCCCTCTCTATCTCTTGTGTATTTCTAAGTCCCTTATATTCTGTATTATAAGCCTCTGGTTTTACCTTTACCATGGTCATAAAAGTGGAGTCATCCAATATTTATCCTTTTTTTTCCTGGCTTATTTCACTCAGCATTATGTCCTTGAGGCTTGTCCATCTTGTCACATGCTTCAAGATGTCATTTTGTCTTACTGCTGCATAATATTCCATTGTATGTATATACCACATTTTGTTAATCCACTCTTCAGTTGATGGGCATTTGGATTGTTTCCATCTTCTGATGATTGTGAATAATGCTGCATTGGTGTGCAAATGTCTGCCTGTGTCATTACTTTCAGCTCTTCTGGGTATATACCAGGAAGTTCTGTTGCTGGGCCATAGGGCAACTCGATATTTAGTTTCCTAAGGAACCACCAAACTATCTTTCATAGTGGCGGCACCATACATAAGTCTCCCAATTTCTCCACATCCTCTCCAGCATTTATAATTTCCTGTTTGTTTAACAACAGCCATTCTTATAGGTGTGAGGTGGTATTTCATTGTAGTATTTATCTGCATTTCCCTTACAGCCAACGAAAATGAACATTTCTTCATGTGCTTTTACGCCATCTGTATTTTCTTCAGAAAAATGCCTATTCATTTCTTTAGCCCATTTTTTTAATTGGGCTAAAGCCCATTTTTAATTGTTTGTTCTTTTGCTGCTGAGCTGTATGATTTCTTTATGTATATAGGATATCTAACTTTTGTCCAATATATGATTTCCAGATATTTTATCCCATTAAGTTAGTTGTCTCTTCACCTTTTTGACAAAGTCTTTTGAGGTACAGAAGCATTTGATTTTGAGGAGTTCCAAGTTGTCCATTTTTTCATTTGTTGCTTGTACTTTGGGTGTAAAGTTTAGTAAACTACCTCTTTTTACTAGGGCTTGAAGATGTTTCCTTACATTTTCTTCTAGAAGCTTTATAGTGCTAGTTCTTATAATTAGATGCTTGATCCACTTTGAGTTAATTTTTGTATACAGTTTAAGGTAAAGGTCCTCTTTCATTCTTTTGGCTATTGATATCCAGTTCTCCCATACCCACTTATTGAAAAGACTATTTTGTCCTAATTCAGTGGATTTGTGAGCCCTTTCAAAAATCAGTTGGTGATCTATTTCTGTACTCTCGATTCAATTCCATTGGTCAATTCTTCTGTCTTTGTGCCAGCACCATGCTGTTTTGACGAATGTGGCTTTATAATAAGTTTTAAAGTCAGGTAATATTAATCCTCCCACTTTGTTCTTTTTTAGGGTGCTTTTAGCTATTTGGGGTCTCTTTCCCTTCCAGATGAATTTGGTAACTAGCTTTTTCAAGTCTTCAAAGTAGGCTGTTGGAATTTTGATTGGAACTGCATTGAATCTGTAGATCGATTTGGGGAGAACTGACATCTTAACTATATTAAACATCCTATCCATGAACAGGGAATGTCTTTCCACCTATTTTGATCTTCTTTGATTTCTTTTAGCAATGTTATGCAGTTTTCTGTGTACAAGTCCTTTACGTCCTTAGTTAAATTCATTCCTAAGTACCTGATTCTTTTAGTTTCTATTTTCAATGGATTTTTTTTTCCCTTAACCGACTCCTCAGGTCATTGCTTGTGTATGGAAACATTATTGATTTTTTGCGCATTAATTTTACATCCCGCCACCTTGCTAAATTTGTTTACTAACTCAAGTAACTGCTGTAAATTTCTCAGGATTTTCCAAGTATAGCATCATGCTATCTGCAAATAATGAAAGTTTTACTTCTCCCTTTCCAGTTTGGATGCATTTTATTTCCCTATCGTGACTGATTGCTCTAGCTAGAACTTCTAGCACAATGTCTTGTTCCTCATCTTAGGGGGAAAGCTTTCATTCTCTTCCCATTCAGTATGATGCTGGCTATTGGTTTTTCATATATGTCCTTTATAATATTGAGGAAGTTACCTTTGATTCCTATCTTTTGAAGTGTTTTTATTAGAAAAAAAGATGTTGAATTTTGTCAAATACTTTTTCGGCATCAATCGTTACTCCAGTTCTTTAAAGATGCACTGGGAGTGAAGTCAGACCAACACAGACCAACTGTGCAAAAATAAATAATTGAAAACATAGGAACAGCTAAACAGAGACTCACACCAAAGTTGTTTTAATTTGACATTTTTTTCTTTCTAATTTTTTAGAATCATTGTCCTGCTTCGACTCCTCCTTCCACACTTTCCCTTACTCCTCTCCATTGTCTCTTGCCTTAATTGCTAGGGCTGCTATGACAAATACCACAAACTGATTGGCTTAAACAATAGGAATTTATTGCCTTACAGTTTTGTAGACTAGAAGTCCAAATCAAAGTATCTGCTGGTCATGAATTCTCCTGGACCATGTATTCTGGTGATAGTGTGCTAGTAATCTTTGGGATTCCTTGGCTTGTAAATCTCTTGTTTCTTTCACATAGTGATCTTTTGCTCCTTCTTTGGTTTCTCCTAATTGACTGAGTCCGAATTTCTCTGGTTTATAAGGGAACTTCAGCCATATTGGATTAAGGCCTATCCTGATTTAATATGGCCTCTCCCTATTTACAAATCCAGGAGTGAGGATTTTAACATGTCTTGTTGGGAACATAATTCAATCTACCATAGCCCCTCTTCTATCCTTTTTTCTCTCCTCTTTTCCACAAATTGCCTTTTCAATGGTATTTTAGTTTGTTGTTAAAACTACCTTTCTTTTAACCTATGCATGATTGGAGAAACAGAGGTCTTTCTTCAGAATAGAAATAGGACAGGTGCGAGAAGTTCACACACACAAAAAAGGTGCCCAGTTCAGCTGGACTCTTGTTTTCTTATGAAGGCTCCTGCTAATTCAGTGAGATTTCTTTTGGAGGAAAAGGGTGGGGAAGGAAATAAAATGGGAAGGGCAGGGCATTAAGAGCAAATTTGACAGAAGTTGCTCCCTTCTGTTCTGAACTCCTTTTTTCTATCATATAATTGTCCACATATTTCTTGTTCTAGATGACTGCTCTTTAAGGCATAGTGATTTAATTGTATATTTACTTTCTAGTTTCTCTTACTACCTAAATGCCATCTATAAAATATTGCTATTGATAATTAATTCTGCTTTTCAATTTCAGTGAGGTGTTCCTCAATACTTCAATACATTCGGGGATCCATTTGAAATCAAAGGCTTCCATGCAATAAATAACTCGCTAGTTCGACTAATATGCTGATGTAGAACAAATTGCTTCAGCAGATAAATAAAGGGTTCATTTTGCCCTCTTCATTTAATTCCACTCCTTACCAAGCATGAGTCTCAGTAGGGACAGAAGCTCAAAAATCTTCCCTGGCTTTCTTTTATATGGCTTCAACCTTTTTATAAGAATTGATGTCTCTTAATATTGCTTTATATTTAAGTAATATCATAAGAACCACAACTTATATTGTTACTTTTTAAACAAACATGTATCTAGGCATTTTAAATGACTTTTTAATAATGATTGAAATATTTTTTTAATTTCTTGGGCAGGTCATTTTCGCTTGCAAGTAATTTTAAGAGTCTGGCAAAGGTTTAGAATTTACAATATCTATGAAAGGATCTGCTTTGGAAGCACCTGACCAATGGGAATGAGAAACCTCCTTCACAATGAAAAGCAAATCAACTTGATTAACATTATAAAAATGTGAACTTATCTACTAAAAACAAAGAAACATTTTAAGGGTTCAAACCTATGACATTATATTACTTTAAAATAAAGCAAATTTGTAATATGTCTATCTGCTTGCCTTTGAATAAGATTTTGACATTTTTGCCAAGATTAATTCTGAAATGACCTTGGATAGTAGTGGCATCTAGTGTTCTCAGATTTTTCTTTTTTTCTTGAACAATGTATTCATATTCATAATCTGAAATGAATTAAGAAAGACACCTACTCACTAAATAATATCCCCATATTTCGGCATGATTCCAGATGCACTTTATAGACAATCAGAAACAATGGAATCATCTTTGGAAGAGAACAAACAGTTGATTTTTACCAATGCAATTCAATAAACAAAAAAAAGGATACAACCTTCCACTCTTATAGGATGGAGTGATTGCTAATGCTCTATGAGTCTGACTACTCCGCCGCATGGGGAAATAAGATGGGAATTTGTTTCCATGAATTCATTTCTGAATATCTTCATTCAGAAATGCATCACTCTAATAGAAATAAAAATCACTTTTTCCTTAAAGCTGATTCAGTATTTTAGCATAAAAATAGCACTGAAAACTGTATTTCTCTATCCTTGGGGTTTAGTTATTTTTCTTTATATAATATCTAATTTATATAATTTTTTTCTTTCTATAACATTCTTTATATACCCTGCTTACTGGGCTATAAGTTTAAACCAGGTATGTTATCTAATATTAATTTAATTATTACTAATAATAAAACATTTCAAGACACATAGATATGATTCAGGGTGTGATTCAAGGTATCTTATTTTGTGTTATATATACCTCTGCTACTTTAGAACAGTATGCTTAGTAAAGAAATCATAGTATTTCAAATTCATATAGGAACATGTACAAAGTGTATATAAGTTGTAGGCTAACACTGCATTTAAATACCTCCATGTAATAATAAAACTAATAAGAAAAATATTATAACTTAATTTAATAAAATTTGGTCGAACTCAATGACATACAAATTTATACACTATAATCACTTTAATTTTTTTTGGAATGTCTAACTAATTCAAAAAGATGAGTAAAAGAAGCACAAAGTATAAAAATGAAAGAAGACATACATTTATAATGATATATCAAAGTTGAGATTGTATGCATAGAAATGTTAAGCAAATCAATTTTTAAAATCCTTTGAAAAAAACAGGATTTTGATAAAATTTCTGATTACTAAAGAGGATTACCAAGATACACAGATTTCCTGCATACACATTTTTATATTTATTGATATATGTATCTATGGAACTCCCATGAGTCATACTGTATGCTAGGTGATTTGCACAATGACACAAAAAGAGAGACAGTCCCTGGTTCCATGGAGCTCGAATTACAAGAGGATATAGAAAATATGGAAGTACACATATAGCTACAGGTTCTGAAAATTTGCTGTAAAAAAAGGAGAACAAAGTGCCCCCATTAATTATTTTGGGAAGAAGTTAAATATAGCCTGGAAGGCATTAGCCTCTGAGGTATGTGTAAGTTGAGACACACGTGGTGAAAAAGGGCCAGACTTATAAGCAGGATGGCGATCACACAGCCCTGAGTAGCAAAGGGTTTGGCATGGCCTGGGTAGTGCTATGCTATGGGAGGTAGTGAGTGAGAAGGAGGGAGGCATTATATGAGAATGAAGAGGAGGACAGGGGACATTTTTTGGGAAGGAGTTTGGGTTGCTTCATGACTGCAATGGAAAACTATGAAAAAGTTTTTAGCTTTTCCATAGTTTTTTCACTAGCACATCCAGTGAATTGAAGAAATGAAGTTTGGAGTTGACTGAGAAGAGAAGTGATTCAGGTGCATTAATTACTCCATTCATTAGGGCCCTGCCTGGAATCCACTTCAATTTACAGCCTATCCCATAATTTCTGTGCACTAGCTTATTAAGTACAAATGTCTCCCCTACTTGAAGGAGATTCTAAGTCATTCTTTCTTTCTTTCTTTATTTATTTATTTTTATTAATTAAAAAAACTTAACAAAAGAACATTAAGATATCATTCCA